>JAGKTI010002632.1:23871-47133 GCA_018397915.1 Birgus latro | reverse complement strand
GGTATTCCCCAACACGAGATTGACGAGCTCCTGAATGTTCCCTATGATGGAGAAAGTGTTTTTCCCATTGATGATGATGTTGCTGATCGAGACTACGTCCAACCTGAGTCGGAATCTAGCAGGGAGGGCGAGATTCCATCTTCAAGAAAGGCAAGGTATATGGCTGTCTGCATGACTGTATCTCACCCTGCACCACCATCACCGCCACCACCACCACTTCCCACCTCACCATGCCGCTCTCACTTCATGGACAGTTCCTCTAGTGATGAGGAATGCGAGGCCGACCCCTCAGGTGAACATCGGCTGCCTTTGTGGGTAGGATCCCCCAGGAAAACCCAGGGAAGTGGGGAATAACCATTTAGTAAAAAGTACAAGGTGAGTAGTGCTTTGTTCTATTCACATGGTGCACGACGATACCTGCCACCTCCAGCCCCACGCCTCGCTGACTCTCCCCAACCCAGCACCTCCACTGCACCTGAACCTCCGCGTGCTCCCTCGTCGCACTTCCTCCCCACACTCTTTCCGCACTTCTTCCTCACACCCTTCCCACACTTCCTCCCCACACCCTCCCTACACTTCATCAAACTGTGGGGAAAGGAGCAAAAAGTAAACTAAATGGGCAGGAAAAAAGCACGGGGAAGAAAAGTGCGAGTCATGAGGAAAGCGAGGAGGCAAGCTTCATTCCCCAACCTCCTCCAGCTTACTACCGAATTTCCTTCCCATCCTGACGATGGTGACAGAAGTGGCCCACCTGGTGACAAGGGCAAAACTGAAGGAGGGGATGAAGTCACGTGGGAATGGGAGATGGAAGCAATTTTGTTCATCATTCATCGCTTCAGAGGCAGTGATACAGTAGATTGTACTGTGCCGGAGCTGACTCACACCTTGAGAAGAATCAGTTTCTTCAAGAATTTTTTTACGAGGGTGCTAATACTGAGAATCGTTCTCCTCTCTAATACCAATGTGTAGAGCGTGACGTTGGGTTGGGCTTCATCCCATGCCTTGAGGAATATCACACCCTCCTCCACTTCTGAGTGTTAGAAACCTATGTTATGTTTGAAAAAAGACATCTGTGAGTGTTATTGTAACGTACTGTATATAAAAATTAGTGTAAGTGATTTCATAAGTAACTATAATTTATTTATAAATTACTGTAGTGTGATTTTGTAATAAGAAGTGGAGTGTAAACATTTCATATACTGTATAACTTGTGTAATGTGTCTTGTGTTCAAGAAAAGACACACACAGTGAGTACAGTGTGCAAGAATAACTATCTATCTATCTATCTATTGCCAGACGCCTCAATCCCGCACGGGGTGGCCACAAACAAATCGCCTCCATGTCACTCTGTCCCCTGCCATTTCACTACCATGCTCCCAACTCACACCCCCCTCTCTCATATACCTCTCCACTCCATCCCACCATCTCATCCTTGGCCTCCCCCTCCCTCTCGCCCCCTCCACCTCACTCACATACACTCTCCTCGTCAGTCTTTCACTCTCCATCCTCTCCACATGCCCAAACCACCTTAACGTGCTTCTCCTTACGCTTCCCATCATGCCCTCAACCACACCACAACACTCCTTCACTTCCTCATTTGTTAGTCTGTCTCTCCATGTGACTCCACATGCTCCTCTCAAATAACTCATTGTGTGAAAAAAAAGATGCAGACGTAAAATATATTTGTGTGGGCAAACACCCATGTGAAAACTAGAAAATTCAATAATACGAACATTATCAGAAAAATGTCACACTCTCTCGAATTGCATAATGCACCCCCACACATGATTATGCTTGGAGACAGTTCTCACATCATCTATATACCTTCCGAGAGTGTCCCTGGGCCATTTGGGTACTTACAAAATGAAGAAAATGAAGATCTCCTACCTCAACTTACTGGGTGCTGGCGGCTGCTGATGAAGTCAACGGGTATTACACCGAACATCTCAGCTGCTCACTGAGAGAATATTGACCTTTCAGGCTTCTGTGAGTACTTTTATGGTTGTTCTTCATGTTTTCTCATCATTCCTAACCTATCAGGGGGGGGGGAGTTGAATATTGGCTGGCACTGGGGTGCCATGAAGGTCCCAAGCTGGCTGGCATGCAGGGGGTTAAATAACTGAACAGGTCCACAGCCTGGTTGTATTGATGTCAACACATGAAAGCATCCCCACCCAGCACCACCATCCAGAGTAAGTTTTATAACCACCATTTGGGTAGAGTTTTTCTTTCACCTGTCACTTAAACCCCCTCACTGTAATGAGTCTTTTGTATTTTATTCTTGCTTCGTATCAGATTATATTGCAGAAGAAAGTCTTTCCTGAGGTTGAGGGGCTTAGATGTAGCCTTCAATGACCCTTGTAGTAAGAAAGACCTTTCCTAATTTGAGTGAAGTTCCAGGAAGTAGCAAGAATAAACAATACAGTACACCCTCAGTATAACAAACTAATTGGTACTGGACCCTTGACATTAAAGCCAAACACCATGTTGTTCGGTAATTTCCCAGGTGTCATGGCTTTTACCAAACAAAGATCGATAAATAAAGCGCATCATTCGGCCATACAATCATACAGAATAACATACAGCTAGGTCTAGATGGCCTTTTTTTCTCAGTAAATGCTCTATTTATGGCTCCTCTCATGATGCTGGTCAGCCGGAGACTGATGCTGCATTTTGCAGGATGTGGAGTAGTATTGTATGTGTGTGTGTGTGTGTAGGGACACCACGTTTGTCAGTGTTTCCTGTGTGTCCATTCATTTACCGAACAAAATTCATTAAATGAACATTCGGTTAGCTCGAGGTGGTCGTTAAAACCAAAATTTGTTAAAAGGGGGTTCAGTATATTGAGGGGATACTGTAATTATGTCATCTGATTTGAGGATTAAGTAACACTAATGCACTGTACTGAAATCAACATAATTTTCCCCAGAGGGAGTATGGATATAGTTGAACAAGCTTTGTTATATGCATCACCCCGCAGTCTTCATGTTTTTTGTACCGTAATTTTATCTCCCTCCATATCTTGCAATCACACATATAACTCAGCACATTGTAGTATATGTTTGGCTTTTTCCACTACCCATTACTCTAGTGTTGATTCAGTGCCATTGGTTAGAGTGAAATATGGTGCAGAATATGAATTTCTCACCATTCTTTTGCTTCACAATTCTTGGTCAAAAACTGCAAAAGTGTTGATTACAGTGCTTCATAAGTTGTTCCGAGATATTTATTATGGGATGGCGGGATATCTTAACTCCTTCAGCCCAAGGGGATATTTTTTAAACTTTGAACCTCCTAACATCAGACAGGGTTTACCCTGGACCAACTCTGGTGAAGTGCTGTCAAGTAAAATGGGGTGCTGGATCCCCTCACGGTATATGTACTGTACTGTATATGTAGGACAACTCAGCAGGAGCAGACGTTTGCATGTGGTAAGGGATCTGGTAGACCAAACATGACTAGGGTTGAGCAGCAACAATGGCAACAGTTTATGATGGATTTTTAGTTGTAAGGGAGTTATTGTAGCCTGTATTTGACTCCTCCAGTTATGGTGCATAAAATCGTTGGAAATAATAATGAGCTATAAAGGATGTCATTGGGTACAAGAGGTTAATGTTTTTAACTTGAGCTCATCTTATTCTAGACAGACTTGAGCCTCAGTTCAAGATTTAACCAAGACAAACTTGTTTAGCCTGCCTCGAGTAACTTGTGCACCTAGGTTTGAAATTGTCGGAATGAGTTCCCAGTGTGTTTCAAGGCCTTTTTCTATATATATATAAGCATATTGAACGCTCTGTAAATAATACAATGCACTCATACAGCACGAAAAGTCCTTCAGGCTAGTGTTCAGTTGAAGTGATTGGATATCTGCATTCCATCAGGTTCACATTCACATGACCCAAGGACGTGAGCAACAACAGTGTCATATGTACAGTAAAGTACCACTTTACCTGAATAACTAGGAAAAGTAGTTATCCATACTACCATACTATAAAAATTTTTACTGCTGAAAGAACCATCCATCTATCAGCCACTTCCCATCATGAGCATAGTGGCCAGGAGGTAGGTTGCAGAGTCCATATATTTAGGGCAAGTGTAACCAGCCTCACTCATCCCTGAGTGACAGAATGTGAGCTGTGGACCCTGACCATCCCTCAGATGTAAACATTTGCAGATCCCATTTGTATGAAGCACCAGTCATCATTTGGATATAACCACCCATTGTAGTGAATGGTTTCAAGAAATCCGGATTATCGGGATTATTATTTTAGGCTTTGCAGCGACACCTTGAAGGGGAGGTGCGGGATGCCTGTACAGACTAATAATTAAAGGAGGCAATTCATGTGAGATACAGGAAGTCCTGTTTATAAGTCACCATTTCGACATTTATTTCATTCTGGAGTTCAGAGTAAATTACAGAATGATTACCTGATACATTACATTGCTACCTGTTAGTGCATATTGTTGTTAGTGTGTGTGCGCGCACACACACCTGCTAAGTCACGAGTGATAACGTCACTGGAAGGGTCCTGCGGTATGCAGCCGGGGGCCTTGGGCAGTTCGCATTGTGAGGCCGTGAGTGTAGTTTGCCTAGTCTGACACTGGTAGCAGAGCGTAGTTCGAAAAAATGGCGTCGTGTTCGACTAAGTGGCCTCCAAAACTTGAAAATGATTCTGCTTATGAGAGCTGGAAAAAGGACATCGACATTTGGTGCGAACTGACGGACTTACCCAAAGAAAAACAAGCCTTAGCTACTCACCTGTTATTGTCTGGAAGAGCGAGGGTGGCGTCTTCGGAGGTTGATGTGTCTGTTTTGATGCAGGAGGATGGTGTTCAGACCTTGCTGAAAAAATTAAGACAGTATATTTCTCGTGAACAAAGGACGTCGACAGTTTGCAGCTTGTTATGAATTGTACAACTTCAGAAAAGCCGGTGATATGAACATTGGTGAGTTCTTGGCAGAATTCGAGCATGTTTATTTCAAATTTACAAAGCAGGACATGGCACTGCCAAATTCTGTGATGGCTTTTATGCTCTTAGCTGCATGCAAACTTTCAGACAGTGAGCAACAACTAGTGATGTCCGTGATAACTGAGGTGACATACGAAAACATGAAATCTGCCCTGAATCGTATTTTTGCTGGTGAAATTGGCGGGCAGAACGATGCATCGGTGTCCGCCAGGGAGGTGAAAGGCAAACCAGTATTTTGGAGTGACAAAGTTGGGGGTGAGGAAACACTTTATGCTAGAGGTACTCGACGAGGACGAAGAATGTTGCTGGGTGGTGCAGTACGTGATTGAGGTCGTGGTGGTGGCCGATATTCAACCGTATCTGCTAGAATTCCCCAACACTCATCCACCGACAGGAGGCAGAACCCACTTGGGTCTGACGGAAAAGTATCAAGGTGTTTCGTGTGTGATTCTAGTTTTCATTTGGCACGTAACAAATGACGGCAGTCGAGAAGAAAATTCTGAAACAGTGCATCTGTCGTTATTTATGGGCTACGCAGATAATGCCGCTAGTAGAGGCAAGTTACAGACTCTAGTCGAAGAATCTAAATGATGTGCTGTTCTAGACACAGGGTGTTCTACAACTGTATGTGGATTTGAATGGATCAATTGCTATTTAAGTGAGCTCACTGATTACGAACGTGAAGCTATAAGAGAAGAAATGTCATCCTCAACGTTTACTTTTGTGATGGTGTCACAGTTTCTTCCCTCAAACGTGTTCCTCTGCCCTGCTACATTGGAAATATGCGTGCAACCATCGTGACTGATGTTGTGGACTGCAATATTCCCTTGCTGTTGAGTAAACATTCCATGAAAAAAGCAAAAATGTTGATTAACTTTGGAAGTGACCAGGTCAAAATTTGTGGAACTATCATTGATTTGAAGTCCTCATCTTCAGACCTTTACTTGCTTCCAATTTCTTTATGACTTGGTCGTGAATTTTGTGAAACAATCATGCTGGCATCTCTTGGGGGTGGTGTAGAAAAAACCGCTTTGAAGCTTCACAGGCAATTTGGACACCCGACACCGGCGAAATTAATTAAACTGATCACAGACGCGGGGATAAAAGTTCAGAACTGGAACGGGCTATCAAGGCTGTATCTTATGCTTGTACAGTCTGTTGCAGATTTAAGAAAGCCAAGCCCCGACCCGTAGTCAGTTTGCCCATGGCGATAAGTTTAACGAAGCCATAACCATGGATTTGAAAGCTTGGGGAAGGTATTATTTCTTAGACCTTGTTGATTTGGCGACCAGGTATTGTAATGCGATAGTAATCACGGATAAGTGTGCACCCACCATTATCAAAGGAATATTTCGGAGCTGGATTGTTGTGTTTGGCGCACCTAGAAAAATTTTTAGACAATGGCTGTGAATTCAAAAATGCGAAAATGTGAGCATTGGGAGAGGCCTTCAATATCAAGGTCATGACAACGTCTGCAGAGAGTCCTTGGAGCAACTGAGTCTGTGAGCGTCAAAATGCAGTCATTGGTGACATTGTTAGGAAGATAATGGCTGATAGCCAGTGTGAATTGAATGTGGCCTTGGCATGGGCAGTATCGGCAAGAAATGCTCTCACAAACTACGCAGGCTTTTCTCCTAACCAACTTGTTTTTGGTCAAAACCCTGGCCTGCCTAATGTGTATGCAAATGATCCTCCAGCCTTGGAACCTTTATCACCATCGAAAATTGTGAGAGACAACTTGAGCGCTCTTCATTTAGCAAGACAAGAGTTTATAAAGGCTGAATCAGATGAACGTTTGGCTAGGGCTCTGTGGCACTACGTACGTTTGAGTGACTTAAACAACATCTGAAATGGAGATGAAGTCTTCTACAAAAGAAATGACAGTCATGAGTGGCACGGTCCCAGAATTGTAATAGGCAGAGATGGGAAACAAATTCTGGTGAGACACAGCGGTCTACGTGCGAGTGCACGTGTGTCGTCTAGCACGTGCGCCAGAGCAAGATACTACAGTTGAAAATGGTGTCAGCAGTGATGAGAAGAACAATGTTGTCCAGGAGAAGCCTAATGACGATCCTTCACAAGAGTTGAATGACTATCCACCAGATGACGAGTCGGAAGATGGTGTGGTTCCGATTGATGAGCCTCCCACAGTTTCTATTCTGATTAATCAGCCTCCCAAAGTTTCTGTTGGTCAACGTATAAACGGAATACATTCAGAAAGCGGAGAGTTGGTGTCTGGAAGGATTATGAGTCGGGCAGGTAAGGCCACTGGAAAGTACAAACACTGCTATAATTTGAAGAGGGACTCTGACGGCAGCATTGATTGGATAGATTTGCAGAAGGATCTTAGCGATGGGAAGTGGTTGATGATGACGCAGAAACGTTGTTCTTTTCAACTCTGAGGCTGTATTATGTGCTAAGGAAAATGAAATTACAAACTGGCAGAATAATGATGTTGGGCAAGGTGCCATAACGGTTCGATGGGTTGTGACGGAAAAAGTGAAAAATGGAATTCTATTGTTAAGGCCCGCTTAGTTGCCAGAGGATTTGAGGAAGACACAGTGGATCTCCAAAAAGACTCACCTACTTGTTTAAGAGAAGCAGTGCGTTTGGCACTTTCTGTGGCCTCCACCAACCAGTGGGATTGCCACACTATGGACGTGAAAACTGCCTACTTGCAAGGTAACGACATTGAGAGAGTTGTTCATTTACGTCCTCTGCCTGAATATGCAAATGGTAAGTTATGGAGACTAAAGAAAATTGTTTACGACCTTTGTGATGCTGCTAGGCATTGGTATCTGCACGTAAAAGATCAACTGTTGAGTCTCGGAGCTAAAGTGTCATCACTGGATTCAGCGCTGTTCTCTTGGAGCAATAGTGGCATAGTCGAAGGCATTGTATGCATCTATGTCGACGACTTCCTTTGGGCTGGTACACATGAGTTCGAACAGCCAGTGATAAACCGATTGAGTCAGATATTCCTCATCGGCATGCCAGAATCAAAAGCCTTCAAATACGTTGGTCTCAATGTCATCTCCAGCATCGATTGCAGCATAACGCTCGACCAGTTCCAGTATGCTTCGTCTTTGAAACCAGTCACGCTGAGTAAACATCGTGCAACAGTAAAATCAGGAGAGCTGTCCGAGTCTGAGAAAACGGAGTACCGAGCATCAATTGGGCAACTCAGCTGGATTGTCACACACACTCGGCCAGATATTGCCTTTGATGTGTGTGAGTTGAGTGTGACTAGCAACCGAGCTACCATAGCGGATTTGCTTAGACTCAGTAAGGTGATCTCAGGGGTGAAGACTGACAACATGAAGCTATACATTCCAAGAATGGGGCTGATCGAGGACTGTCATATAGAGTGCTTTTCAGATGCCTCATTTGCCAACTTTGTAGGCAATGGATCTCGGGGAAGTTTTGTGATCTTCCTATGAGATGCTAGTGAGGCAAGATGTCCTATATTTTGGCAGACAAGAAAGATCAGGAGGGTCATCAAATCTACCTTATCTGCTGAGGTGTTGGCGCTTCTTAAATGTGCTGAGACTGCTGTATATCTCTCCAACATATTGCATGAGGTTTCTGGATGTGGAAAGATCAAAATAAAGTGTTTCGTCGACAACAAGAGTCTGGTGGACGCCCTTTACTCCTGTAGGAGCGTAGAAGACAGGAGATTGCGCATTGATATTGCTGTATTACAAGACATGTTGGAGCGAGGAGAGATTGATGAAGTATCTTGGGTGGATACATCACAACAACTGGCTGATTGTCTCACCAAGAAAGGTGCCTCGACTGACCGGCTGCGTGCAGCAGTCAGCCGAGACTAGAAAGTTTATAATACTTCAAGAGACATCACATATCAGTATGTGGCCACAGACTGGGTCTTGATAGTAATTAAACAAAAGTGTATGTATTGAATGTATAGTGCGTATCGGGTGTTGATGGTATTCACACAAAAGTCTATGTATTGGATACATAGTGTGTATCAGACGCAAATAGACCATCCAGCTTTGTCCTTGGAATCTTTTGTCAAATTAAGAAGAGAGGACGAGAGTGTTAGTGCGCGTTCACACGCCTGCTAAGTCACGAGTGATGACGTCATTGGAAGGGTCCTGCGGTATGCAGCCTGGGGCCTTGGGCAGTTCGCGTTGTGAGGCTGGTGAGTGTGGTTTGCCTAGTCTCTCACTACCCATGAAGCTTATTTTCCATTTCCCTAAGTGCCACCTTCATATAATGTATAGAACAGTGTGATATTTTGGAACATATCCCTGACGTAATAAAAGACTGCTTGTATTGTACGTACTGTACCATGTTGTGCTGTTAGGACCAGTGTGGCATGAGAACTGAGTGTGGGTGGGAAGGATCAGTGCTAGACTAAAATACATAAAGAGGAAAGAGATCAGGCTATCTAGCTACTGACATTATACTTTTTTTGGGGGTGGGGGGGGGCAAAGATTCACTTGACAGATTGGTGATGATTGGCTGAATGCAACATTACTTCACAATCTCTACTCATTATCATAATTGACAGCATATATCTGAGGGGGTAATTTGGATTAGTAAATGTTATTCATAGTTGCATTCAGCCAATCATCACCAACCTGTAAGTGCATCTTTGCCTTAAAAAAAAAAAAGAAAGAGAAAAAGTATAGTTCATCAGTGATAGAGCTCATCATAGTCACCATCCTGACATTGTAAAACAAAGGATGGGGTGAAAGTTCAAACCCAGGGGGGGGGGGAGTTGTTACTTGTAAAACCGTTATTGTTGTTGGTGCAACTCCTGGCTCTTTAGGACATGACATCGATAGGGAGGAAGATTACAAATCTGAGTGATAAGAAAGAATCATTAAGATCTTTGTATGTGGCATGTGTTAGGAATGTAATGCTGTATGGTAGTGAGATGTAGGTAGTAAAGGAAGAGAATATTCATAGGCTCAAATGTACAGAAATAATGATTAGATGGATGTATAGTGTGTCCTTGATTTTGAGGCCTGATGGGACAAGGATTGTGATTGAAAAGTTTAGAGGGAGGATGAGACTGGAATGTATTGGTGTTGTGAATAGGAGGGGTAGATTGGGATGGTTTGGGCATGCTGAGAGGATGGAGGATGACAGTTGGGTGCAGAAAATGAGAAGCGAACGTTGGGTTGGGTTGCGAGAGGCAGACAAAAGAAGATCTGGGACAGGATCATAGTATGTGACCTCAGGGCTAAGGAACTGAATAGAATGGCTGCCAGAGATCAACCAGCATGGAGAGCTAACTTTAGATGACCAAGGTGGACGCATGCTGACATGTTGGAGCCTTTATAAACGATACAGTACGAAACAAAGAGAACAGAGTAACAGTTTATGATGCTGTTCATAGTGGGTTTAAATTCAAGGGACATTTGAGGTCTACAGCTCACTTGTTTCTACTCAGGGATTAGCAACTGTTCATTCTTGCCTTTGGTGTTTGAACTGAGAAACTAGCTCCAGGCCCTTAAAATTCTGATGGGGCAAAAATGGTGTTCTGTCATGAATTACTTCATTAAAAATTACAAGGAAGGAAAAAGTGTAGGGGCTGGTTGTCAGAAAGAATCAGTAAGAGATTAAGGATGAAAGGAAGCAATTGAAGAAAGAAGGATAGCAGAGAAGCAATAAAGGTGAAAGAAGTAATAAAGGAGGACACCAATAAGAAGTTAAAAAAAAAATAAGTTGGAAAGAGAAGCAATGATTCTGTAGTTAGGAAAGAAATTTATGTAACATCTTGAATTAAAGATCTTCTGACTTCATTCTAGTTACATGGAGAATGACTTTACTTTGCTGTAGTTGAGAAGGACTTCTAATTGTGAATGGGCTTATAAATGTCACATCTTACCCTTCCAGTTCAGAAAACCTATCCTAATTTCCATCATTTGTATGAAAACAACGTTTTGTTCGTTTCGTTTCGTTTCATTTTGTTTTGTTTTGTTTTTGAAGGCTCCAACATGCTTGCATGCGTCGTCTTTGGGCACCTAATGGCGGCTCTCCATGCTGCTCGATCTTTGGCAGCCTCCCTGTTCAATCCCTTAACCCTGAGGTCACACTTAATGACCTCGTCCCATGTCTTTCTGGTCTACCCCTCCCAACCTCTCCCCCAATATTACCACTTCTCACCCTCTGTCCCCAGTTATCATACCCCATCCTCTCCACATGTCCAAACCACCTCAGCCTACCTCTCCTCATCACAACACCAATACACTCCAGTCCCATCCTACCTCTCAACTCTTCCATCATAAACCCAGCCCCCCCAGGCCTTGCACGCTGGGATGCACTGCACATCCACCTAATCATTGTCATTTCTGTACGTTTAAGCCTGCGAATATCCTTTTCGTTTACTGCCCAGGTCTCACTACCATACAGCATCACACTTCTATCACATGCTGCATACAAAGAACCCTTAGCACGTAAGGAGAGTCCTCTCAATGCCAGGAGAGGCAACAGCTCCCTGAACTTCTTCCAACCACTTCTCACCCTAGCAACTGAGCTAGCTCCAGTCCTACCTTCAGCACATAAGATGTCTTCCAAATAACAAAACTCTTCCACACACTCAAGAGACTCACCAGCAAGTTCAGTCCTTTCACACCTAACAATTTCCACCTGCTCTCCTCAACACGCCAGACACACAAAATCAGCATTATCTCACAGTCTGCCTCTAATTCCACTACATCTCTTGTGCACCCATTTATCACAAACACTGCACGAGATGGAATTACTTCCCACACCTTTGTGGCAAACTGCACATGGCCACACTCCCTCCCCTCTGATTGTACTGCCACCAACCCTAGATATCATCACTTTTGTTTTATCTGCATTTACCCTTAAGTCCTTGTGCCCCATACCATCTCTCCATTTCTTAAATCTTTCCTCTGCCTCCTTTTCATTCTCTGCCGTCAACACCAAATCATCAGCATACAACATCTCCCATGGGAGTCCATCTCTGAAGTCACGTGAGAGGGCTTCAAGCACCATGATAAACAACAAGGGACTCAAAACTGACCCCTGATGCACACCAGCATTCACTGAAAACTCATCACTCAAAACTCCATTCACTCTTACCTGGGTGCGAGCACCAATGTGCATGGCCGTAACCACCCTAACCAGCCACTCTTCCAACCCTAGCTTTCTCATTGCCCACTTCACCACCTCTCTAGGTCAAAGGCCTTTTCCAAAACAACAAAAACAAAATACAATTACCTTTTCTTTCCAATATATTTTTCCTGAAGCTGTTGAACAATGAATATGGCATCAGTGGTCCCCTTGCCTGGCATAAACCCAAATTGCATCTCATCAATATTCACTCTTTCTCTACTCATACTTTCTAGAACTCTCTCCATTACCTTCATTATCTGATCTAAGAGCTTTATACCTCTGTAATTTCCCCTTTCCAGGGCATCACCCTTCCCTTTGTACACATTTACAATTACACTCTTCAGCCATTCATATGGGACAACACACTCATATATAATCATGTTTATCAGGTCAGTGACTAACCTCACCCCAGTATCTCCTGAGGCCTTCAACATTTCGTCAGTCAACCCAGACACACCTGCCACCTTCCCCACCCGCATCCTGCCTATTGCCTCACTCACAGTAGCAGCGCCAATCAAAGGCCAAGGGCCAAACACTGGATCTGCTGGCTCCAAACTTTCCCAATCCCAATCAAACTCCTCATTCAACAGCCAGCTATAATGCTCTCTCCATGCAGCTTTAATATCCACACTGTTCACCACTACCCTTCCTTCATCATTCTTCACACACTGCTCACATACAATGTCCCGATTATCCCTCTTCACCTGATTTGCCACCCTAAAAATCGTATTTTTCCTTTCCCCATGATTTAGTTTATCAAGTAAGTCTCTGTGACTCAGACTTCGTCCTGTATACCTCTCTTCTAGCCCTACGCTTGGCAGCCAAGTACTCCTCTCTGTTACCACCCTTCTTCCATTCCCGGAAAAGCCTTCTTTTTTCCTTAACTGCGGCTTCTACACCCTCATCCCACCACTAAGTTACTTTATGTCTTGGTGGGCATCATGTCCAACCGCGTATTGCATCGGTAACTCTCAAGATGTTGTTTAAGTTTTAAGGGCTCTCTACTGTCAATTAACGCCTCTATCTGCGGCTCCCTGTTCAGCCACCACTCTCCTCATCTCACCATAAAAGGCATCCCTTACTGATTGGTTTCCCAGCTTCCATATTTTCCTCCTAGGTAGTCCTCCTTCTCATCACTTCTTTAAGCACCATGTCACAAATCAATAGTTTGTGCTGCTGCACACACTCCTCGCTTCCTATAACATTAACATCCCTCAGTAACCTCCTATCAACAACAAGAAAAAAAAATAGGAAGTTCATCTTCAGACTGGAAGGGTTAAATAGCAATTTCTCCTTTTTTCATTTTTTTTAGCTCAGTTTTTCTATTTAGCTTTTCCATTTTTCAAGCAAAGTTTTCTCTAGTTTCTCTAGTATTGACTAGGCGGTCAGAATGAAATGAAAAGTAATAATAAATGTAAGTACTGTAGCAAGCTTATTATACCCGCCTATTTGAAGTCTTTCATAAACTGAATAAAATTACCTGGTAGTTGCTTGAATAAGATAGAAAGAATGTTTTCCTGTAAAGTGATTGAAAGACAGACAAAGTACGGTAGTGGGTTTGATAATACGGATTAGTGAGGTTTTCCATAGGGGTAGGCTGAGGTGGAATGAGGATATGTGGAGAGGATGAGAGAACACACTTGTGTGAAGACTTGTATGTGAATGGAAAAAGATTGAGAGATTGAGAAAAACATGGGGTAAGGGCTAAGAGTTGACCTTAAAACTTGTAAGATAGCTGGCTACTGTACATAGCTCACATGTATGAACCAGAAGATAATTGTAAAAGTTGATAAATATTCATTAGTATGCATGATTATTATAGCATCGGTTTACTGTAGTTTCAGTTATTTTTGTAGTTTACAGTAGTTTCACAGTTGTTTTTGTAGTTTACAGTAGTTTCACAGTTGTAGCCTATTTGTAGTTTACAGTATTTTCAAACTTGTTTTTGCAGTTTACAGTAGGTTCACAGTTGTTTTTGTACTAGTTAGTTTTTTCCACATTAAAATCAGGGCACTTTTCCTTGACTATCACACATTGCATGTTCAAAAATGTCTTAACATATTACCTAGAATATGCATTATCTGTTGAACAAACCATTATCTTGGAAGCATATGCAAATAGATTTATTACTGTACAATGAATGTGATTGTTGTACTTACTGCTGCATTTGATGTACCTCATGGCATTGCCTTTGAAAACTTAATTAATATGTTATTGAGAAGAAAATTAACTATTTTTAGTGAAATTCAGATATTTTACTGATGATTTTTTAACTGCATACATAGAAATACTTGTGTTTAAGTTGAGAATTACACATGATTTTTTTTTCATGCAGCTAGCACCCAGGTGAGACAATTGTTGGTTATGAAAGAGTCTAGTGTTTAATTGACTTTGTTGAAGTGTTATTTATACAGTGGACACTCATATACATTGTAGGGGAGGTGCATGTACATTCTGACTTCATAACAAGTTCCTGTACTGGAAGATCGTATAGCTTCATTTTAACCCATTCAGTATTTTTTTTTTTTTCCCAGTCTTCAAGTAATTTTTACTTAGCTCAGGAGAGACTTCAAACTGGAAGGATTAAGTATAGTCTTCATAATTCCTTTACTACCAAAGGAAAAGAAGAAAGCCTGGAGGTATTAAGTGTAATGTAAACTAAGACTCTACAACCTTTGGCATGTGGAGTTAAAGAAACAGCTAGTTCATGTTGCTGTGGTGAAATTTAGGGACTCGAGACTAGACTACCTCAGTTGGACAGAACTTTTGAGGTCAGGTGATTGGCATACACCTCTGGTGCCATTACATGATTGAAAAACCTCCATCCACCCCTCAGGGATTTGAATGTTCACCCATCACATGGCCATGTTACCCTGAGTGGTACCTCAGACCAGTACACTAAGGTCCTGGATTACGTCAGAGTTCTGTTCCTGAGACATGACGTAAGTCGATTTTGTATGTAAATAGAGTTTCTGACTGCACAATTTACATCTATACCTTATGTCATCGCATAGGTTACGTCAACACGTATGTGGATTTTTTAACCATACGTCATATATTGTTCATATAATACAGTACTCATATGATAACAGATATGTTCTGTACATGAAAGACAAACTTTTGAACTTATGATTTTTATTGAATAAAAAATGTCTTGTACTCCTGGTCTGCCACATTACCTCACGAGATCCTCTCATGTGTCAGTTGCGGTGGTACTGGCGTATGTTGTCATTGTCATGGCAGCGGCGGTGAAAGCTGAGTTAGGCCGCCGTTTCCTCACTCTTCTACAATCTTTACACTCGTGCACACTGCAAACACACATTTTATTCCTTAACACTGATGTACTTAAGCAGTTTTGTTACTCTGTCATGCAATAAATCTCGCAACACTTCCAAAACCCACACTTTACTTTTATGTCATCATTTCTTTTTATTTTTAAAATTTCCTTGAAGTGGACTGTTGTAACCTCAAGAGTGACGTAACCTGGGACCTTATTGTATACTACAGTTTTAACCCCCTAACCTTCGGGTGTTGGTTCGAACCAAAAAGAGGCACCAGGTTCCCTCCGGGTGTCAGTAGGAATCGTCAGTTGTTTTTGCGCCACAGTTTGAGGTGTCACTAAAAGTTATGGAGAGAGTCCGGCCAGCGGAGCCAACCATACCTCAGTTGTCTGTGACTTTGCCAGGTGTAAGATGATATTTTCTTAAGCTTCATTTGATTCCATTCGTTCCTCACGTGCGCTATTGCCTCATCCACCCCTGCCAAGCCTCTTTCCAAGGATACTAGGAAAGGGCTCAGTGATGTGCCATAGGGCATGCCTTGGATGCAACTGTGTCTAGTTTATATAGTAATGAAGACGTTATCATACTGAGAGCAAATCCAAAGTCCCAGCCGCGAGCACAGGCACGAATACATCCTGCTCTTTTGCCGAACATCACTCCTCATCACCACGTCATTACTCGTCGACACGACAACCTACAGACCTTGAGATGCTTTTATTCGCTAGAAGAATAATTGTTGAGTAATATGGTTGTTAATTCGTTGCCCTAACTGCTATACTTTCCAAGATATTTAGATTTGGGAGCAAGCAATTTTGGGGAAAGTGCCTGTATAGAGAGAGTGACCGCGGTAAATATAGTCCGATGTCTAGGGCTCAAGGAGCTATATTTACTTAGCTATTATCTGGGAAATGATTCTTGCATGACAAAACAACAGAACGGGAACTTGTATCTGATCTGGCAGAATATGGATGAATGAAAATGTAAAATAAATGCTTGTAGAGTCCGTGTCATTTGATCACAACTGTTAAGCCAGGGCACAGATAAAGTGAAAGGTATATGAGTGTCTGCTGTGAAAGTAGTATTGTACTGTAAAATGTTTTAGTATTGTAATCCCTTTGTGATCAGTTCTTCTCCTAACCCCATCCGTCCAAGGAATTTTTATTTATTTTTTTTTTTTTTTAATGAGCTCTGGAGAGGCATTTTGAGATGGGAGGTTAGATATACAGTACAAAGATCTTGAAGCTCAGTGAAATCATATGGTGGTGGCCTAATTAAAATGAAAAAGACGTCATTGAATTGAAAGCTTTAACCCACCCCCTCCCCCCTGACGTACGATGCACGTCACAACTTTTTTTCACGCTGGAACCCACCGATATGCATCGTACGTCAGTCAGTTGCAATTCCCATCGTTTGCATATTTTTCAAGATTCACGGGTGATTTTTGGTAGGCATATGTGGGAGACCTTCCTCTACCTGCAGCCAGGTGGCAACACTTCCTGACCCTGTGGGGGGGGTGCCATTTTCTCACAGCTCACCTGTTAGCAGTGACTTGGCCAGTAAAGACACGTAGCAGCACGGTCTCTCTGAGGATGAAATTCAAGGTGAAAGTGATTCCTGACGTGGAGGACAAAGATTACGTGGCACCAGAGTTAGTAATGAACAGAAGCAATGCTGAGGTAACATCGCCAAGTTAGGTGCAATATGTCGATGTGTTTGGTGAGGGAACAACACTTATATTGCCTCTGTTATTGTTGGAAAAGCAATATACTCTTATACTACATATAACGAGGGTGTATGGTTTTGGTTAAGTTTCCCTCGCATAGGGAGCGTCTTTTATGGAGAGTGGCATCATAGAAACTGGTAGCCAGGTGAGGGATCTCTCACCTGTTTAGAATATTTTTCACTTCAGGTGAGCGTTTTCTCGCTGAATTTTCGATGTTTCTCACCAAAAGCAGACGTTTGAGCCAAAAAAAGACAAGTTGAAAATTGGTCTGTTTCTGGAGGTGGTTTGGGTAAAAAAGTGGTCGGGACTGGGCGGGTTAATGATGAAAAAGACATCATCATCATCGTCATCATCATCATTTTTTGTTCTTCTGTTCCCATATTCAAACTGGGGTTGGACGTGCGATGGCTTTTCTCCACTGCTTCCTATCCTGGATTAAATCTTCTCCAATACCCAGTCTTTCCATATCTTGCGTTACAATACTTTTCCAGGTCTTCTTAGGTCTTCCTGGCGGTCGATGTCCCATCACTTCCAGTTCCTCTGCTGTTCTCACACAGCTCCCTTCCTCACTCCTCCTCACATGACCAAACCATCTAAGCCGCTTCTGCCTCAAGATGATATCGAGATCCTTCATCCTGTATCTTCTGGCTACTTCCTCACTAAAAACTGTCCTCCCATCTCACTCCTGCCACATACCTTAACATTCTACGATCGGTACTCCTCAGAACATTCATCAGTCTCTCTGTCAAAGCCCATGTTTCAGCACCATATATCAATACTGGTCTAATGCAGGCCTCACATATTTTATTTCTGTGTCCCAGTGGTATGTGTTTGTTGACCAGTAGGCTAGCTATTTCCTTCCACTTTAACCATGCTGCCGCCACTCTTGTTCTGACTGATCTCTCCACCCCTGCTTCGCAGTCCAATATATCTCCTAGTTAGCAGAACTGCTGCACTTCCTGTAGTGTGCCTCCATTCACCTCTAGTGCATCCTCTGCTTCATCTCCCTCTCTCTCTCTTCTTATGCAGGCTGGGTAGTGGAAATTTTGCACTTCTCTCAAATTCTGCAGACCTGAACACCTTCTATGGCACCACTTATTACACTCTGTGCACAACATGAGTTCACTCCTACTTCTCTGCCGCAGCATCCACATGGCCATTTTCATGACTGAATTCTTTCTACTGGTTTCTTGCCTGTCACCATTACCTTTTTCTTATCCATATTTATTTTCATTCCCATCTTCTCCATTCCATTTTTCCATCTATTAAGCATTTCCACCACTTCTTCCTTAGTCTCCGTTGTCAGCACTAGGTCATCAGCATACAGCAATTTTCATGAATTGAAAGCTTTAATTTTATGCATGGTATTATTGTTGTAAAATCTATCACTGTATACACATCCCTCCCACCAGGTTCATCTGTTTTCCATTTTTATTTAATTACTTCGTTGAATAATGATCCATATTTATAAACTGAGTAATTTTGAAGGGTGCCACATACCGTACCACAAAGATATGCTTTCACCGTAATCTTCCATTGTCATCATTAACCCTGTCATGACCGAGGGGTGTGGTGCAAATTCCAACTGCTTGTTACCAGATGACGCAGGCTGCATTCTTTCAACCGCTCGTTACCAGATGACAGCGGTTGCGTCGAACGAAATGGCCCTGGTTTTTTTGGTTATGGAATGATTTCTGGGTGAAAAATTACTACTTGCATCCCCATGTATCCCTCCGCCGTGCTTAACCCACTCCGCACCCAGCATTGCCCCACTGCCCCAGTCAGTGTGCTTCAAACGTTGCTCGAGTGTAAGATGATTTCCTTTCGCGTTCCATAAAAGCGGATTTAATTGACCTACAGTAATTCTTTTACACCAAAATGTAGCCAAATACATTCCCTACACCTTTTTCTTAGTAACATTTACCATAAAAATTAAATTTCCGTGAGAAATAACTGAATAAAACTGAAGTAAAAATAAGTAAATTAAGGCATTATTTACATTCGGCTGACCTTTTTTTACACCACCATAAGCAAGTATAGTAATCTCTCTCTTTTCCGGATGACCACTGTCCGGTTACACCACAGTTCGGACATCGTAGGCTGATGTTCGAAACCCAAAAATGCCAACAAATTGCAAAAAAAAAAAAAAAAAAAAAAAAAATTTGACCTGTATGTTTGAATTGGGCGTGCAGCGCTGAACGACCTTGTTTACACTCACATTCCCATTGTCTCCCCCTCCTTCCACTCTGACAGTTGTCTCTGAACTGCTGTGAGTTTTTGTTTAAATAATCATAATTCACAGTGCTAAGGATTAAGTGCACTTCAACACTGGATTACTGTACATGCTTCAAGAGCATTTTCACCACAGTCAGAGCTTTAGAGGTGGGGTAAACAGCCACCACGGACATGTAAGTACATTGTCAGCTGCCAAATATTTTCCATAATCACTTCTAAATCTTCATTCTCTGGTTACATTTTATTTACTTCAGCTTTGTGTCCCATATTTGAGTGCACAGGCTGTGAAAGAGGGTTTCTCAGTGATTACCATGTCTCTTATATACGTTCACTCTCTAGTTAACTGGTGAACATTTTTGCCCTAGTCACCTCTAAATCATAATTTTTCTGGTTACATTTTATTTACTTCATGCTTTGTGTCCCATATTTGAGTGCACATGCGGTGAAAGAGGTGAGTTTCTCAGTGATTACCATGTCTCTTACGTACGTTCACTATCTAGTCAACTGGTGAACATTTATGCCCTACTCACCTCTTAATCATAGTTATCTGGCACCAATTTGTTTATTTCATGCTTTGTATCCCTTATTTGAGTGCACAGGCTGTGAAAGAGGTGATTTTCTTAGTGATTACCATGTCCGATACTTACTTACACTATGCTGTCAACTAGTGAACACCTCAGCCTTACTCTCCTCAAAATCATCATTTTTTGGTTAAAATTCAATTATCATGCTTTGTGTCCATTATCTATGTGAATGGGGTCTTAAATAAGTGCTATGCATGTCCGGTAGGGAGGTAGGTAGGTAGGTGGTTTTCTGATTTAGGTTAGGTTAGGCTAGGGTCAGGAATAACCGATGCTGGAGCTTCAGGCCCACTATCCGGACAAGACCACTTTCCAGTCATGCCTTTGGCTCTATTATGTCGGATAGTGGGAAAATTACTGTACATTTATTCAGGATTACAGTGGGGGGGGGGAAAAATTATTGAGGCTTAAATTAACCCTTTCACGCACGAGACTGCAATTTGCATTTCATGTGGTGTGGTGTGCCAAAGCACAGGACCTCAAATCGCATGAAAATTTAAAAAAAAAAAAAAAAGTTGGTCGATTTGCGTCAAATTTTGTAGCGTTCTAGCAGCCTAGCAGCCACGTGTCTCTCCCGAGGTAAGACCTTGGCAACACTGCAATGGCTCATATGTGCCTGTATGTAGTGATAGAATCTCAGTGCTCCACTAGCAGCCAGACAGCAGGGTTGTGCTGTGTTGCGTTGTCCCTTTAAATCCGCCATTTTCCCCCCTCCCACCCGAGGCTGAAGCCATTATTGAAATATTGTGATTGTACGGTGTTTTTGTCTATACTGTGAAGTGATTGTGTCTATTGAACATAGATATATTGTTTGTAAAGCATTGGGGCCCGTTATCAGCCGTTAGGCCTACAGACAGGAGTCTGGTTTGTTATAGCAGCGTTTCCACTCACCCTGCCCGTAAATGATGTATTTTACCCTTATAGTGAAGCCATTACTTATATCTGTGAAACATATAGTGCCTGGATTAGTGAAATAACTGACCTACCATAGCAGGCATTATGTTATGCCATAGAGATACATAGACATATGCATTAGTTGCTAAGGGAGCAGGCGCTCTCGTACGCCATACAGTAAGGGAGGGAATAACAGAGGAGGCTGGGATGGAGTCATGTGATAGTGTTTTATATTGCATATGGTTCAGTGTGAAATATACGTATAAAATAGCGCAGCGAGTGTTCATCGAGAAATGTTGCGTGCATTGACTGACAGCAGAAACTTTATGTAATGATCAGAAACAAAATACGCCACACAGTGACACATATATGACATTATATACGTATGTCATGCAGCTAATGTTCGTGGAGAAATCTGTTGTGTGCATTGCATGTGTTAGGCAAACGTGGTGCATGGAACAGAGAATATGCCACACACACACACACACACACACACACACACTACCTAACTCATCTTCAATTCCTTCAAGTTCCTGCCAGCAGCTCAACACCTCTGGAGCAAGTGAGTTATCCATATTTTGTTGATTTGTATACTGACCTATTTCTACATTTCTCTATTTTTTTCACAAATACGTATTGTTTTTTACATATACACATGTGAGATAGAAGAAAGTTCAGCTTCAGTATCAGTACCTAGCAAAAAGACTAGTGGTCGTGTCGAGTTTCTGAGAGCACAGTCAAAAAGCTTATGAGACTTCACGTGTATAATTTGAGTAAAAAAAATAATGATAATAATAAAACCTAATGAGCGAAAATATGTAAGTATTTGTAAGGCAGGGAAATTGAGCGTTTTTATCTCGCTTTCGGTCGAGGAAGAGTATTCTATCTTTGTTGTCCATTTACTCCAAAATTATTGAACGTATCGATTTCCTGTAAGAACCATGATAAAGATTAGTGAATTCTATGTATGTACAGGACATAAATATATTATTTCTCTAATGAAAAGCTGTTGTTACGTAGGCAGTTATTGTGCGCGCATGACGAAAGTGCACCGCGGCCTCGAATACCCTGTAATTTTTGCGATTTACTCAGAAACTATGAGGCTTAACAAAACAAAAAGGTATCAGGAGAAAGCTTATGAAATTCTACATAAGATTATGTAATAAAAACATAAGGTGTGCAAGAAAATTTCTGCTGTATTCCTCCCTGAACAAAAATCTTTTTTTTTTTTTACAAAAATTGCTTTTAGTTTTTGGCTATTTTCTCAAAAACTACAAATCCCATCACAACTTGACACACCTCATTAGAAAGCCAATGAAATTCTCTATCAGAACTTATAATAACATTTTTCTGAAAATGTATGATGGAAAACACTCGAACGACGATTAGTGAGATCAACATTCCGAAATGTTTATTCACGGCGGCCTAATGTACTTTTATTCGTATTTTTCTGGTTTTTCTTTTGGCTTATCAGCTAGAACAAACATCGGCGAATAAGATGATGAGAGTTTCAGGGCAATATTTAGAGGTTTGGGTGGCGAAAATAAGGCAAGAATACGTGCAATTTGAGTCGTGCCAGCGGCCTGGTGGCGTGCGCGGTCAAGTAAAATCGTGAGCCGTGAAACGTAATAAAACTTACGGTGCGCTAAAGGGTTAATAAGGGTGTGAGGATAAATTGTTTATTAACTATCGAGTGCACAGGATAAGTGAGGTGACAGAGGGAGTCTCTGAGTGTCTGGTCTTGGGTGCCCAGGACTGTCCCAAGTACTCGCTTGCGTTTCGACGCAGCCTGCAGCATTTGGTAACAAACGGGTTAATGTGCCCTTGTTTCCCACCCAAGGATGGCATGAGGGAAAGCAAACTGTTATAGTATTTCTGTCATATCACTGTGTTTGCTGATTTAGTGTACATTAATTCATCATTTAACATTTCATCCCATGTGTGTGTGTTCCCCAAAATATCATCTCTTCATACAGCTTAACCCGCGGACTGTGGCAAATGTCATATGGGGGTGTACGGAAAAGCTGCAACGTACCACTTATGAGTGAGATTTTCAACAGTACACCACAGAAGTTCTAAAAGGTTCATTGCGACACAAAATTTGTGGGTAAGTCATTCCCACCTCCTATCTTGAGCCCAGTTGCTAAGTAGCACCAGCAACAATGACCTAAAAGTACACACTTTGTAATGCATTTCTCAAAATATTATCACCCCAGGAAAGGCAGTCATGGGTCAGATTTGTTTAGAATAACATAAAATCTAATATAAGGTCAATAGGAGGTAATGGAACAGAAGTAGAGTGGTAAATAATGGATGTAAAAGTAGTGCACTAAGCTCGTATTGCAGCATCGGAGCGAGCTGGCAACCCACCTGGTGAGAGGGAAACCTGGCGACAGCCAGTCACTTCTGCCCCAGTATGCATTACAAACTTTCTCTCTCTCTCTCTCTCTCTCTCTCTCTCTAT
>JAGKTI010002632.1:4477-23562 GCA_018397915.1 Birgus latro | reverse complement strand
TCTCTCTCTCTCTCTCTCTCTCTCTCTCTCTCTCTCTCTGTTTTCATGTTCCAGCCAGAAATGCAATTTCTGACAGTTATTCCTCCAAAATTACACAAATTAAAAAAAAAATTCTGTGGGTAGCTGCGCATTGCATTTTCCAAGCCACTGATATATATTTCATGGAAATCTGTAACAGTGACCAAAATTGCCATTTCACCGCATCACAGGATTTTTGCTCTACTCCTCACCGCAACCCACGGGTTAAAAATATGTAATTTCTGTGACGCATTATATCACCTATAGTATCAATTAAGTGATAAGAGCATAGAATTATAAATCTTCAATATGCCGGCATCAGTCAGTAGCATTTGTTGAACCTTATTGCAGACTTGTTTTCAGTGTGTAGTACTTTACAGGTATTACTACAGTGAATCTCTCAAATCATTCAATTCGAAATAACTAATTCATAATATGTGGCAACATCTTGAAAGTTTGCAACATTGGTAAATCAAAGAAACTACACAAAATTCATGGATGCAGCCATCAAAAGTGACGCGCCACCATAATCTCAAGTTCGTGCATCTAGCTGGACGTAAACCAACCTTATGACAGTTACCAAACTGAGCATATTCGAGAATAGCAGTTACTACAGTAATCTCTCAATTATCAGGACAGCCATTACCCAGACGCTGTGACATTATTCGTAAATTTTTTCATAATATCCGAACAAAATGCATGCGTCCAAGTGGAAATTACGGCCGCACGATCATTTTCGCACCCAGCGTCCACTAGAGACCCCCTCCGTCACTCCCAGTTCCCACCCGGTGGCAGTGTAGTAAACAGCGTCTCACGCACAGTTGTTATGATGGTGCACATGGTGGTTTTTGTGGTTGTTCCCTACCTGCTGAAGGCCTTGCTATTCCTTGCATGTCTCTACCTAGTGTATGTGATGATGTCCCTTCCACCAGGGAAAAGGAAGAGGGTAGTGCTGACTCTTTAGAAGTGGGAGATCATGGGTAAGATTGATGCAGGATGGTTGAATTGTGAGTGTTGATGTTTTGTTTTCGTTTTTGAAGGCTCCAACATGCTTGCATGCATCGGTCTTGGTCACCTAATGACCGCTCTCTTTTCTGCTCAGTCTCTGGCAGCCTCCCTATTCAGTCCCTTAACCCTGAGGACACAACCCCTAAACTGCAGGGTTGTGCGAAGCGGTCCTGGCACTTCCAGCCATTGGTAATTCGCGCTCTGACTTATGTTTTATAAATCTTGGCCCAAACTAGCCTGAATGATATAAATAGCACTCAAGATTCTCCTACAGGTTTTCATATACAGTAAAACCTCAATATAATGGACTTCAATAGACCGGAATTCACTTTTATCGGACTCAAGGAGCTACCGGACTAAACTCCTATACTGTATATCGGAAAAAGTCCGATAAAGCCAGAAAGCAGTCCGGACTGCCTGACCACTTCAGCTATATTCACCACAATAAGACAAGTAAAAGACATGTTTTTCAGTGCACAGTACAGTATTATTATTTCATTTGATTAATGTAGTGAAGGTATAACACAGTACAATACTGCAATGGTGGTGAAAACCACTGATGCAGTCCGGACTAATGTCTGATATATCGGAAAAAGTCTGGATTAGCAGGATTAAGTCCGGTTGTCGCTTTTATCGGAATTTTGCATTTTTCGGACTGGCTTGGGCCAATTAGTCCGTTATAGTGAGGTCTTACTTATATATATTTCTTGAAAGCCCTGGCTTGAGCCATCGCCACCGAGCGTCACGAAAGTGACGGCCTGCGTTTAAGTGGTTAATGACCCCGTCCCAGGTCTTTTTTGGTCTGCCCCTCCCAACCCCACCCTTAATATTAACGCTTCTCAATTTATGCACCCAGTTATTATTCCTCATCCTCTCTACATGCCCAAACCACCTCAGTCTACCTTTCCATATCACAACACCAGTACACTCCAGTCCCATCCTACCTCTCAACTCTTCCATTGTAAACCTAGCCCCCTCAGGCCTTGCATTCAGGGATGCACTGTACATCCACCTAATCATTGTCATTACTTTTGAGTCTATGAAAATCCTCTTCCTTTACTGCCCAGGTCTCGGTACCATACAGCATTACACTCCCAACACACGCTGCATACAAAGATCCCTTAGCATGTAGGGAGAGCCCTCTCGATGTCAGGAGAAGCAGTAGCTCCCTGAACTTCTTCCAGTTACTCCTCACCCTAGCACATAACATGTTTCCCAAATAACAAAACTCTTCCACACACTCAAGAGACTCACCAGCAAGCTCAATCCATTCATGCCTGACAATCTCCACCTTTTCCCTCCGAGACACCGCACACACAAAATCAGCATTATCATGCAGTCTACCTCTAATACCACTACATCTCTTATGCACCCACATATCATAAACACTGCACAAGATGGAATTACTTCCAATGCCCTTGTGACAAATTGCACATGGCCACTCTCCCTCTTCTTTGACAGTACCTCCACCAACCCTAGATATCATCACTAGTTTTATCTGCATTTACTCTTAAGCCTTTGTCCCCCATACCATCTCTCCACTTCCTAAATCTTTCCTCCACCTCCCTTTGATTCTCTGCAATCGACACCAAATCACCAGCATACAACATCACTTGTGGCTCAATTGGTAGAGAGGTGGCCTGCGGCCCCACGGACCCAGGTTTGAATCCTCGCTGGGGCAGGGAACAGTTTAAGGATTTGAAATTCAGCAAATCAGGCTTTGCTGATCTACCAGATGACCCGCCGACATGTCGTAAAAATACCCCCGCTAATACCAATACACCAGTCCTGTATGAGACAGCCGTAGCATGTATTCAATATGGACGGTGGGTGTTAGCGCCGAAGTGGTGACATGGTATGTAGGAGAACTGCTGGGCCATGATACCAGGCTGTGAAGCCTATGCCCGGAGTCGGACACACAAAAAAAAAAAAAAAAAAACTACAGGAGTCCATTTCTGAATTCGGGTGAGAGGGCTTCAAGTATCATGATAAACACCTGTCCAGGGTGTAACACAGCACCCCATACTATTAAGCACATCATGGAAGACTGCATTGCACACAGTCACCTATGCCAACAACACAACATACACTCCTTGAGAGCTCTGTGGGAAAGCCCGGTCTCGGCCATGGCCTTCCTTAGGGACTCGGGGCCGTTCGGCCAGACTGCCTATGGAACAACTACTACTACTACAACAAGGGACTCAAAACTGACCCCTGATGCATACCAACATTCATGGAAAACTCATCACTCAAATCTCCATTCACTCTTACCTGGGTGCGAGCACCCACATACATAGTCATAACCACCCTAACCAGCCACTCCTTGATCCCAAGCTTTCTCATTGCCCACTTCACCACCTCTCTAGGGACTCTGTCAAAGGCCTTCTCCAAATTAACAAAAACAAAGTACAGTTCCCTTTTCTTTCCTATATATTTTTCCTGAAGCTGTCGAACAATGACTATGGCATCAGTGGTCCCTCTGCCTGACATAAACCCAGACTGCATCTCATCAGTATTCACTCTGTTTAATCATACCTTCTAGAACTCTCTTTATTACCTTAATTATCTGATCTAATAGCTTTATACCTCTATAATTCGCCTTCATTATCTGATCTGAAAGCTTTATACCTTTATAATTTACCTTCATTATCTGATCTAAAAGCTTTGTACCTCTATAATTTCCTCTTTCCAGGGTATCACCTTTCCCTTGTACACATTTACAATTACACTCATCAGCCAATCATTTGGGACAATACACTCATATATAATCATTTTTAACAGGTCAGTGACTAACCTCACTCCAATATCTCCTGAGGCCTTCAACATTTCAGCAGTCAACCCAGATGTTGATGTTGAACTTTATTCTAACTTATTGTGCTGTACCAGATTTATTCTGTTATACGATGATTTTATTCCATTTTAGCATTATATTTTGTATGCCCACTGCATCTTTCTTGTGTAGCCATTTTTTTCATGTTTTCATGTCACAGCAGGGTATGGCCCTGCAGTGGTGATTGCTTGTCTGTGGTTGATGGGTCTGCTTTGATGGGTCTGCTTGACCATGGTAATTGTTTGTTCTGTTTGGCCAGATAGAGTAGTGTTTAACAATAGGAACTAAGTGTTGTACAATGTACTGTAGTGGCCTTTTTGCAGTGGCTTTCAAAGTTAGGTTATGTACGAATGGGGCGAGGGGAGAAGTCCGTTATCTGGATGGAACCACTAGCCGGACATGCCTTTGGGTCTAGTACGTTGGATAATTGAGGGAGTATGGTATAAGCCAATTATAGCGCTTCCTTCCCACACCAAGCATGAAGGTTGTTAGTGTTCGCTGGTAACCTGTTTGATGTAGGTTTGGAGATAAGGGGGGTAACTTTTCCGATATGATAGACCCATAAATAATTATATTTTCCCCTAAGATTAGTTATTTCTAAATCACGAAATTCTCAAATCGTGGCGAGTGTCCAGTCTCATATGACCGTGATTTAGGAGATTCCACTGTATATCCAAACTGAGAGCATAATGATGTGAATAAGCACCCAGTTTTTTGACAAGAATGTTTGAGGCATGTTATGGTCATTGAACATGTTTGATTATTGTGTATTATTTGCTACCCATACTTGGTAATGCAGGATGCAAGATGTCTAGTGATTAAGGGTGTTCCCTAAATGGCTGTCAAATATGAGATGCTTGCGTACACCTTAATGCACTCAGTTTTGAAAGAGTGTGCCAAAATGTGGTGAAGCTGAATTGAAAATATTATTCTGCACTACCACACAGTATTTCCATTAGTAGCAGCCATGGCTCAGTGGGTTAGAGCGCTCCGCTCTGGCTGCAGGGTCGGAGGATCGAATCCACCCAAGGGTCATTGGTAGACATCGGAAGGGCATCTGGTCATAAAATGCTACACGTTCTAATCCAAAAGTCCTCTATCCAAGGGCAACGCCTTAGCCCTTCGGGGATACCAGGCGCAAAACCAAATTATTATTATAAAGTAATATAAGGCCTTCTTTGTTTAATTCTCACTACTGCCAGATGATTTTCTTCAATTAGGGGAGATCCCTGAAAGTGAAGTAGTTAACCCTTCAGTCCAGTGACATGATATATATAATTTTTGTCACTTCTAGATGATTTTCAGCATTGGGATGACCTCTGATAACAAAGAGGTAAATGAAGGCTTTATCTAACCTCCCCAGTTTGAAAAGTCTCGCTAGAGCTGAATTAAATTGTCTAGAGTTACTAAAGAATGAAAAATACATAATTAAATCACAGGGATAAGTGAAGTATGTTTTGAATCCCTTTATCACCTTAACTAAATACAGTACTGTAAAACCAAGTGGTGATACCAATAAAACTTCATCAAAATTAAGAGGTTAACTTGCATGGTTTGCTTCTCATACTCTGAAGTAAGCTCATCCCTTCAGTTTGACAGTATATTTTTATATGTAATTTTGTTATCTCCAGATATTCAAATTCAGGTTTGGGGGACATTTCGAACTGGAGGAAGTAGGTATAGCTTTCATTATCTCCCTCACTTTAAGAGACCTATTCTAAGTATTAAAATGTACTTCTCTAGACCCAGCTTCAGCCAGTCCTTAGGTGGGAAAAAATTTAAGATGATAGTTTTTGGAGGTAGGAAGAATTTAATATAAAAAGTGCCATAGACTTGAAGGGTTGAAGTTAAATGTTTGAGCAATGAAGATGCTTTAACATTAGTGCTTGTCATGAGAGTCTTGTATTATAAGTTTCCATTTAATAATGGAAGACGATCAGTGTACAGGCCTGTGGTAAGAGGTATTTACAGAATGTTTGGATACCATTGTCATAGTACTTAAAACTTAAGTATAATTTGTATGTGCAGTTGCTCCCATCATCAGTATCTCATTGATAATGTTGCTAGTCTTTGGTACCAATGTATGTATTTTACTAGGGTAAAGTTTTCTTTTTCCCTTAGTCTTATAGCTGCCTTACTGGTATATGATCAGCTCACAACTGTATTGAGCATAGGAATGTTGTCAAGAATCTCATGTGAAAATTACATATAACAATAAATTATGTAATATTGAATATACTTGGTATATATAATATACACTAAACTGTAATATATATGTATACAGTATTGATATAGCATATATTTATGTATGCTGTTTATATATTGTGTAATGAAAGCATGTATGTCATTATTTGTCCCTTTTCCTTTAGTGTGAAGGTTTTACATCTGTAGAAATATACAGTTTGTGAGAAGTTTGTGATAGTCATGTTGGGGGTGCATGGTCCACTTCATCCTGATTGAATGAGTCAGTCTGACCATTACACATAAGAAGCAGTCTACCATTTTACCAGTTCCATGTTTGAACTTGAACTGTGATAGTTGCATCTCAGAGAAAAGACTGAAGTAGGATGATGGTCAGTGAGCTGGCGATTGATGGTAATGCCCTGATCAGATGGAACAAATCATGAATAAGTGCATAAGGAAGCTGCTTCATTACCATGAACCTCTGATAGTGGTGTTTTGCATTATTATACATAATGTTAAAAAGATCCATATGATGTTTTTGTTATTAAATAGTGATCAGATCATTGGTTATTAACCAACCCAGCGATGGTGTCACAATATTGGATTTTATTCTAGCTGATGCCAGGCAATATTATTTTGGTTAGGTAGGTGGTAGGTGGGGGCACTCACCATCCACTCACTCGATGTAGTGCTGCTTTGGGTGTCTGCCCTTTCCTGTCTTCCTTGTCTGTCTTTCCTTCCTTCCTTTCCTCTTCCTTCTGCCTACAAATGACTTTACACTCCCCCTTCTGTCTTTCCTTCATTCTTTCCTCTTGCTTTTGCCTATGGGTGACTCTACACTGAGTGACAAACCAAATGGTTTCCTGTGCACCAGGAAACCATTTACTACCCTGGGTGGTAACCATATAACCAGATTATGGCATGTGGTTGTTTACTGGGTAATTAAGGCTCTCCAGTTGGATTGAGCCTGTGTAGGTTTATATCCAGGGGGTGGTTTGGGGTTATTGCTCACGTAATGCCACTTGGGGATGAGTGAGGCTGGTCACTCTCATCTTAAATGTCAGGACCAACTTGCCTAACCCCGGGCTCCTGCGCTCCTCATGGGGCAACGTAGGATCAGATGATGGATGGAAATATATTGTCATCAGATGGTTAAATGATAATCACAGTGTTGTGTACATCACATTTGGTTATCATCAGCTGTAGTGTTGACAGCACCTTAGTTAAAGCATATCCTGCTGCCTGGTGCCCATTGTATCAGTGAGCAGGACAACCAGAACTCATAGAAAGGCAGATTAGTGAGGTGGATATGAAGTAGGGTGTACTTTGGATTAGGCAGGGGAAAAGACCAGCAGCCAACTTATGGCACAAATAATTTAGGTGTATGCAAGTGCTGGTGAGAGGCCTTGTGGTATCCTGTCCTGAATGTATACAAATCATTATCGGAAAGGAAGGCGGATGGACAGATCACTGAATAGAACATTGTTGTGATAGCATGCATCATATGATATACATAGTTTTATGAGTAATCAAATTAATGTAAGCTATTCTGCATTGATTGGTACCTCTTATAATTAACTTAAACAGTTATTTTGATTACTATTAAAACATGGTCATAATGCTTTCATTCAGTCCTATTCAGTGATGTGAGGAATCCCATTTGTGATATACCGAGGCGGTAGCTCGATCGGTAGAGAGTTGGCTTGCAGTCCTGAGGGACCCAGGTTCGAATCCTCGCTGTTGCAGGGAACAGTTTAAGAATTTGAATTTCATTAAATCAGGCTTTACTGATCTACCAGGAGACCCGCCGACATGTCGTAAAAATGACCCCGCTAATACCAATACACCAGTCCTGTATGAGACAGCCCTAGCATGTATTCAATATGGACTGTGGGTGTTAAGCGCCGAAGTGGTGACATGTAGATTGTAGGAGGACGATTGGGCCTTGATAGCAGGCTGTGAAGCCTATGCCCAGAGTCGGACACATAAAAAAATAAAAAAAAAATAAAAAAACTGTACTTAAAAGATTAATTAATTAATGAAAGTAGGAAACAAGCCAAGATTATGTGTGGTAGCCTTCATGAAGAAACCATAATTTTATCATGAAGGGTGCTAACTTGCCCGTTTTGAGAATGTATTTTCCTTTCCCTCCATGATTGGCCAGTACAGTTCGATTAATAACTTTGTAGAAGTTATGTTTTGCTTACATCGTTTCATTTATAAAGGCTCCAACATGCTTTCGTCATTGACCTTAGTCACCTAATGGTGGCTCTTGATGCTACTCAGTCTCTGGCAGCCTCCCTATTCAGTCCAGTAACCCGGATGTCACATTCAGCGACCTCGTCCCAGTTCCTTTTTGGTCTGCCTCTCACAACCCCACACCTAGCGTTCATATTTCTCACTTTTTTTTTTTTGCACTCACTTGTCGTCCCCCATCCTCTCCACATGCCCAAGGTATCTCATCACAACACAGTACACTCCAGTCCCATCCTTCCTCTTAACTGTTCCATCATAAACCCTCCCCCCCAACCTTGCATTCAAGGATGCACTGCACATCCACATGCGGTGGCTCAGTTGGTAGAGAGGTGGCCTGCAGTCCCGACAGACCCAGGTTCAAATCCACGCTGTGGCAGGGACCAGTTTAAGGATTTGAATTTCATGAAATCAGGCTTTAATAATCTACCAGAAGACCCGCTGACATGTCGTAAAAATACCCCCGCTAATACCAATACACCAGTCCTGTATGAGACAGCCCTAGCATGTATTCAAAATGGACGTTGGGTGTTAGCACCGAAGTGGTGACATGTAGAGGTGTATGGTATGTAGGAGGACTGCTGGGCCTTGATAGTAGGTTGTGAAAGCCTATGCCCAGAAGTCGGACACAAAAAAAAAAAAAAAAACATTCTGGCTGATCCTCCCCTCCAGATGAATTTATTCAGCTTAGGGAGAGACATCATGTCATGAAGGGGTTAATAGAGACTTTCTAACTCCAGCCCTACAGATGGTCTTTTAAGCTGGATACAATTGTCTGATAGTAACAAACCTGTACAAGGCCATCACACTGACTAGCACATCCTAACCAGTAGATCATATAGACACGGGGATGTAACACCACCACTGCCCAGGGTTGATATTCACATTGAGTGTATCCCTTTCCTGACTCAGGCATATTTTTGCAGGAAGAGAAACAGAAATTAAAGGATTCTGTATTGCCTTTTCCTTGTCTCTCCTTCAGAAACAAATATTGCATACAATTATGTTCCATTTTTAATCAATATTGTTTTTGCAAATGGAGCAAGATTCTTTGGAAAACTTGGCACTCTCCTTTCCCTGTTCATCTTACAAAACAAGTCTGAATATGTACTTTTGGTGTTATTATTGCTACTAATACATGATTTTATTCACAAATTTTGTTCAACTCTAATGTGGAAAGAGTTTGTTTAGGTTGCACTTATCCTTTCTATTTTGGTATGTCAGTCTGAGGCTGAACAAAATCATCTGGCTGTAGTAAGAATATAAAATAACATAAATCATGGGATTAAAGGGGCTTAGGGTACAGCCCATAGAATATGAGTGAGGCCTCCTATCCACTCTTGATCCATGTTACGAGAGAGAGCAGCAGGTTGTGTTCTTACCCTATCAGAGAATCAGAAAGTAGAGTGATCCCGAATAAATAGTAATTTGGTACAATTTACTTCACTTAAAGGACATTTTTAATTTGGTTCTTGCTGCCTTCAGATGATTTTGTTCATTTTAGGGGAGAGTTTTCAAACTGAGGAATAAGATATAAATTTTATCAATTCCATGAGAGATCATTCCAAAGTTAAATAATCCATCCATCCATCATCCAATCCTATGCTGCCTCATGAGGAGCATAGGAACCTGGGGCTAGGCAAGTTGGTTCTGACATTTAAGATGAGAGTGACCAGCCCCACTCATCCCTGAGTGGCATTATGTGAGCAATAAACCCCAACAACCCCTTGGATATAAACCTCCACAGGCTCAATCCAATTGGAGCACATTAATTACCCACTAAACCACCAGGTGCCATAATTTGGTTATATGGTTACCACCCAGCATAGTGTACAGGAAGCCATTTGGCTTGTCACTCAGTGTAGAGTCATCCATAGGCAGAAAGAAGAGGAAAGAACCGAGGAAAGAAAGATAGAAGAGGGAGTGTAGAGAAGGAAGAGGAAAGAATGATGGAAAGAAAGACAGTAGACGAAGGAAGAGAGGAAAGGGCAGACTGCCAAAGCAGCACTACATTGAGTGAGTGGATGGTGAGTGCCTCCACCTACCACCAAAAGTTAAATCCATCTGTTCGTCATCCAATCCTACGTCGCCCCACAGAGAAGCATAGGAGCCCAGGGCTAGGCAAGTTGGTCCTGACATTTAAGATGAGAGTGACCTGCCTCACTCATCCCTGAGTGGCATTACGTGAGTAATAAACCCCAGCCACCCCTTGGATATAAACCTTCACCGGCTCAGTCTGATTGGAGTGCTGTAATTACCCACTAAACCACCAGGCGCCAAAATTTGGTTCTATGGTTACCACCCAGCATGGTAAAAGGTTTCATGGTGTACAGGAAACCATCTGGCTTGTCATTCAGTGTAAAGTCACTCACAGGCAAAAGGACGAGGAAAGAATGAAGGAAAGAAAGACAGAAGAGGGAGTGTAAGTCACCTGTAGGCAGAAGGATAAGAAAGAAAGACAGAAGAGGATTGAAGGAAAGATGGATGGGGGAGAGGAAAGGGCAGATACCCGAGAGCAGCACTACATCGAGTGAGTGGATGGTGAGCACCCCCACCTACCACAAACAAAAACTAAATAAAATTAATAATGTTATGGTGGTAGGTGGTGGCGACCATTTTCAACTCAAATGATGTAATGCTACCTGATTCTTCCTTCACCTTTTTTTTTTTTTTTTTTTTTTCTCCCCTTTTTTTTTTTTTTTTCTGTATGCCCTCCTTTTTTTCTATTTCTCCCATCATTCCTGTAATTTTTTATTACTCTTCTTTCTTTATCAGGTAGCTTTACTTTGAGAAACAAGCTTAATGGTTTCCTGTAAGCCAGGAAATCATTTACAACGTTGGATGGTAATCATATAACCAACTCATACGTGTTCCCTATGTGTCAACAAGTGGGTTGGCGGAGGTTTAGTGCCCCTCCACAAACAGCAACCCCTTACAGGATTATAATATCTGGCTATAGATATGTAGGTAGATAGGTTTAGATAGAGCAAGGATAAAAATTTTAATGGTGTCATCAGATTGAATGGGTTAAGCAAAATGTTTAAGTATTTGGTATTTCCCAAGTACTGTATGACTACAAGAAATTTTATTGTAATGACTAGATTTACAAAAAGTTGTACTTATAATAACATGAGTAATTTTTCCAGCGGTTGTCCATACAAATATTACTCTTATCATACATGGCCTGTACAATGCTTTTTCATCATCATCATAACCTTTTATTACACCTAAGGATGGGATGAACTAGGATACAGAAAACAAGGGCAGGATAATGCACAAAAGTCAGAGGAGAACCATTAACACCATGACCTGTGACATGAACCATACACTTATTTACACATCATTCAAACCATCAGAATCCTGGCTTTACATTACAGGCAAAACTATCCACTTTTTTTTTTTTTTTTTTTTTTTTTTAAGGTATTCTTCACATGCACCTTCCAGATAGTGAGTCTGTTGACTGTCAAGTTAAAATGGGGTACCAGACCCTTATATGTTCCTTCGTGCATCCAAATTGATCCCCTGTCATTTCTCAAGTCTTATCAACGTCCATGTGTTGGTTTCATTCACACTCATTTTACCATATTCATGCAACTTAGTCCCTCTCTGCTGTGTCTTTTCCCACCTTGAAACTTACACATGCCTTTTAGACCACCCTATCTGCACCCATTCTCTTCATGCCTTTACCATTTAAACACATTGTTTTATGCAGATATCAAAAGATTTTCTTACTGCACTTATTTTGCAGATCACATTATTTCTAATTCTGTCTACTCTGTGCACTCCATGCATATTTCTCTATAAACCCAATTCCACTGCTGTTACTCATACTTTCTGCTTTCTTGCAATACTAAACTCTCACACCCATACATTGAAATAGGCACCAACACAACCTCATACAATTTTCTTGATGCTTCCACACTCAGACATATTTAGCATCAAGGCCTTCATGCTTCATAATACCATCCACTCCCCATGCCACTCTGCTTTCCACTGCCTTTGCATATTTTCCTCTCTTTTTAGTCTTTCTTCATTTGGTAGCACACCACACTGAGAGTCAGTCATGTTCTCACTAAACAACCATCATTTTCCTCATATCTACATTTACTGTAGAGTACTTTAAAAATACACCGCTTGCAAAATTTTGCACTAGACAGCAGAGTAGCTCCTCTTCATTATTACAAGCAACACAGCATCATATGCATACATTAAATATGAGATACTCCACCCTTTGCATCCCCTCTCCTCTCACTTCAGCTCGAGTTTTAGTCTTTCATGACTCCATCCATTTAAAATCCATGAGGACGTTACACTCCTTTGTTTCCCATCAGCACTGATATTGAACCACTCATATAGCCAGTCACTTACTTCTGCACATTCTTCACTAAAAATTACGTTCAGGATTCATCAGCTTTCTATCCTTACCTCGTCACCTTATGTACTTTTTCCAGATCTGTATATGTCATAAATACTTTCCTGCCTTCTCGCATACTTTTTATTCTGTCTGTCTAAATGCAAATACCTGATCCATTCACACTTTTTCAGTGAACAAAAGTATAAGATTGACAGACTTAGTTGTTGAAGATTGCCGTACTATAGAAAGTTGTTTTGAATTGTGGATCTTGTGAGTGGTCCTTGTATTATACCATAAACAGTACTTACACAGATTTTTAAAAATAGCTGTGGAATTTGTGGCTAGAGTGAATAATGTATATTACAGTGTTTTGGTGGCAATCTGAAGTCATGTTGGGGTAAGGTTGGAACCTGTATGGTCATGGTGGAAGGTAATGTTGGGGATTTGTGTAATCCATGACAGCTGTTGATATGTCGCAAAATAATGAAGGGGATAGATGACAGTACTAGACTTTGAGGTTTCCTCAGACATGATAGTGTGCAACAGTGTCCTTAAGAAGAGGGAGACTGACTGATAATGTTATGAGTCATAATGGAACAAAAACCATATATTATGGTCTTGTTCTGAGAAGGAGTAAGAAGTAGGGATGTGAAAGTTACGCCTGGCAAGCAACGTGTGTCACAGTACAGTCCAGTGAGAGTTTTTACACATTTTAGGAAGGTGTAAAAAAAAAAAAAAAAAAATCCTAGTCGAGTTGCAGATAATGATCAGCAAAAGCAATTTATATGGTAATATTAATGAGTGCTGGGATTAAAGCAGAATATAATAAAGACCTCCATTGTAGCCTGTGGTGGGACAAAGTTCCCGGACGCAGGTTGATGATGGAATGATGATGTGGAAATAGCATTTAGAGGAAGGAGGAAGCAGTTTAATTAATTGAAGAAAGGTAGAGATAGAGTTGTACTGTAATGGTGGCTAAGTACTGAAGTAGGACCAAGGTTTGCAGGGGCAAACAAAAAATTAACTAACCAGATAAACTGCCCCAGTTGGAGAGCTGAGATATGCAAAATGGCAAAACATATGTCACCAGAAAAAAGTTGTTTGAATAATCAGTCTGGGATGATGCTGAAATGTTGGCTGTTGCAAGTGAAGGCTTAAAAAGAACTTGAATACTATACACCAACCTGCTGAATGAGGAATTTGACTAGGACAGATGGTATAAACAATGCTGAATCAGTGCAAGGTCCACCATCAAAGATAAAAGAGGAGGCATTGAGATGTACAATTGGTGGGATTAAGATGAGTAAAGCAGCTGGTATCTTGGAAATAGTGGCTGAGGTGCACAAAGCTGCAAGTGATATAGGTGTGAAGATGGATACTGAGTTGAATAAAAAGATTGGCTGAAGAGCGTGAATGTGAATGTTCATAAAGGTACAGGTGATGCAATTGAGAGAGATTACAGACGAATGAAGCTGGCAAATCAGACAGTGAATGTTATTGAAAGGGACAGTTAGTAGCACACGATAAGAAGGTGAATAAAAAAGGCAGTTTGGTTTTGTGCCAGGAAGAGGCAATACTTAGGATTAGTTCAGGAGGTGGCAGAATGGAAGGGAAGCAAAGGAACTGAAAATTATCACAAGTGTAAAAAAGGTCATGGTTATTAAGTGTGAGAGAGCTTATGTTGTGGAACAAGATGTGTGCTGTGTGTGGTAAGGGAGTTGGTAGAAACTCAGTCCCATGTACAACTAGTAATAGATGGGTCCATAAGAGGGGTAGTGGTGTTAGAGATAGATTGTAGTATGTGAGAAATTTTCAGTGAGCTGTACAGCATGTAGGGGTGTTTGGGCTGTGGACAATAGAGTGGAGAGTGCTGTTCGGGGTAACAGCTACTCTGAATGCATGGAGATGTCCTGTTACCCAGGGGCACATGCTGAGTGTGGGAGGAAGAGCAGAGGAAAGTTCCATTGCTGAAACGAAACGTGGATGGAAGAAGTTTAGAGATGTGTTGCCTTTCCTGACTGTGAAGGGGTTAAGGTATTCTGTACAAAACATGTGCAAGAAGTGTCATGTTGTACAGCAGTGAGATTTGGTCACTGAGAGAAGTTACAAGCACACTGGAATGAAGAGGAATGAGGTTGTTGCGACGGATGAGTAGGATGGCACTGACGGACTGACCTGAAAACAATATATGGTGAGGGAGATTCAGCTTATGAAATAATAGAGAAGTGATGCAGCTCTAGGTTAAAATTCCTTGGACATGTTGAGAGGACAAGGAAGAGTGACTTGTTGAAAAGGGTCACTGGTATGAATGTAGAGGGAGGAATGCCCAGAGATGACGTGGGATGACGTAGTGCATGGAGACCTCTGGGGTAGAGGAGTGAGTAGGTTAAGAGAGCAGATTTGTGGCACGTGTAGAGCTGCCATCAAGTGAATAGACCTATACATGCTAGTATGGTCAGTTTTTCTAAATCTGATGTGCTGTAATGTAGCATACATCATTCCACAATGTGCTGCTGTTAATTAACCCCTTCAGTTTTGGTGATGTCCTTTTGAGTCTGTTACAAGTAGTGCAGATACCAGTTGGTTTTGGTAAAGTTAAGAAAGGACTCTAATTTTGTAGTGGTTATTTGAGACTGCATCCAACCCCTCTAGTTAAAAGTTTTTCATAAAGTGAGCAATATCGTCAAGAGATGACGAAAATGAAATGAAAACGATTTTCCCCAACTCAGTAGGTTAATGTTGGTGATTGTATTTATGGCTTTTCTTCCTTTTAGATGAGTGCTCAGAACCTTCCATCATCTGGAGTGTTTGGCAGAATTGGGACAGTTGTATCTTGTATATGCAGTTGTTCCTTTTCCTGCCCTTGCTCGGGTTTTGGAGTTAAAGGAGATATCTTCTCTGTCTCATTTTGTTCTTTGCATTTTTCAGTGTCTTGGTTTACTGTTTTATTTTTATCTGCAAATGACTTGTTGTCTGTAGTGTGAATGTTGTTAGTTTTGTCATTATGTGACTTTGTATAATGCTTGTGTGAAATGTTTGAGTGTGTGCCTGGTGATTGTGAAAATGATTGTTGTGAATTTGGAATTATGCTGATTTTTGGTTGTGAGAGTGGTGGGTGTTGTGAATGGGATGGATGTTTTCGATTTATTTGTGGAGCTTGTGCAAGAATGGAGGAATGAGATTCAGGTCCGATGAATGAGAGCACCACAGGCAGGAAGACCAGGCCATGGTAGAGACCAAAGACACACACTCCAAAAAAAATCTGAAAAATACAGATACTGGTTAGTAAATTAAGGCTATAGTAACATGTAATCATCATTCTAATGGGATATTATAGCCTTAGGAAAGTGCACTAAATTGAGGACCTTATGAGAGTAACTCAAATTGAGATTACTGTAGTAGATGTAGGGGAAAGAATGTATCCAGATATTGCTGAAATTTTAGACCTTTGAGTCAGAAGACAGCATATTACGTTTTTGCTAGTGAGATGGTTTAATTCAGCTTGGGACAGTATTCATGTAGAGAAGAGGTCAGTGGATGCTGAGGAGCTGCTGTGGCTCAGAGGTTAGCTTTTAGTAGATCCCTTAGTTGTACTTGTCCAACACAGATTGCTCACAATGTGGTAGCCTCAACCATGAGCTAGTACTTCGTGAGAAATTATTACCTTTATTGAAGCAGCATTGTACAACAGTAGACTAACAAAAGTAAAACATCTAAACTATGGTAACAATAAAAACACCTGTGTCAAACAGATAATGAGAGAGAGAGAGACAATTTACAAAGTGCTACCAGTCAAATAAGATGAAGGAGGAGGAATGTGACAGGAGAAGGAATGGAGAGAATAAGAGAGAGAAAAAAAAAAGTGCAGGCAGCACAGCTGCGTATTTGTTATTTTAAGCGTCTCTGATATTACTGTCATAGCAGCCATGGCTCTGTGGGTAGAACGCTCTGACTGAAGGGTCGGAGGTTCGAGTCCACCCAAGGGTCATTGGTGGACATCAGGAAGGGTATTCGGTCATAAAGTGCTACACGCTCCAAAACCTGAGTCCTCTACCCAGTGGCAACACCTTAGCCCTTATAGAAAAAAGGGACATGGTGTTAAAAAAAAAAAAATGCCCTTGAATAATAGAAAAAGTCTTTAGAAAGCATATCCGTAAGCAAGTTGGGGCCATACATGGTTTCTAGGGGAAAGATGTGGTCAGGCTCAGAATGTGATACCACATTAGCCTAAATATGATGGGTTAAAGAGGCCAAATTATGTGGATTCCCTGTGTACAGGATGATACGTTAATACATTAGCTGTGTACATTAACATGAGGGTCCAGTGTACTTGTCTCGTGATGCATTTGCCTCGAATGTAGGCTCTGAACTAAGTCATGGGAAATATTGACACTGATAGTATTCCCTATTATACACTTGCATGTGTTTGTACTCTGCTGGTTCTACTGTTGGCACATGCTGACTAGATGCAACATATACAAGCAAGGCCTTTACAACACTTTGGCTTTCACATCTATCACGCATCACTTTTCGTACAGATGCATCTTCGGCATTCACACTGCCAGCATGAGGGAGGATTAATTCTAGCTCTCACTCTCCTTCTGAGGAGATCCAGCTCTGAAGGGAGCCTACTGTGGAATGATACAGATACAAACATGGAATTCCTTCAGTTCAGAAAGTCTATTTCAAGCTGAATAAAATATGTCTGTAGATGACCCCTGAATTTCAAAAAGGTTTTCCCAAGGTGAATAATTTTATCTGCCAGGAGCAGGAATGAAAGAGAAAATTAAATAACTGGAATGAAGAGGTTAAAATGCCCTATGTCATTACTGAAAGAGTTTGAAAGCATAATGCTGACAGGGAGTTTTCGGCAGATGCTTTTACCTGGTTTAGTACTGTACAGTACTAATTTGGAAATGTGGATGGTTAGACAAGAAAGTAAATGATTGGGTAGAAAGGTGATTAGATAACTGGATATTTAACTGGAAGGCAAATTGATTGACAAGGAGGAATATTTTAATTTTTAAGATTTATTGCACAGGCAATTGAGTGCAAGAGAAATGCAAGTGATTTTAGTAGTTAAGATAATTCCTGAGAACACCAGTAGAACTGAGAATTAATCTTTCAGTATCATGATGCATTATTTTAGTTTACCCTTACTTCCACTAGATGAGTTTATTTAGTTACAGAATGATGTCTTGCAGTTGTGAGCTTAATGAGACCTCCAGTTTGGAAAGTCACCCATTAAGTTGAATAAAATAATTTGGTTGTAACAAGAATAAAAAACAAAATATATCATCTGGGTAAAGGGGTTAAAGGTGGAGTAAGCAATAATTGGACTAATACACAGTGCTGCATTCCTGTAAGCATAGGAGTCTTGCTAGCACTTCTTCCCTTGTACTGAAAAACTATACATGCCACATTAGAGAATGCAGTGTTAAGGTTTATATGCAAGATGTACAGCTGAGGAAAAAGTGCTAAAAAGCCTCTTTAGCTGTTGGGAATACCTTTCAAGGTTTGGTAAGGAAGGCAGAGTGCATTGTTTTCAGTGTGATTTAGTGGAGTGGATGAAGAGAAGCTTATGGAAGTGGTTTAGGCATAGACAGCATGCAGGAGGATGAACTGACAAGTTGTATTTCTTGTTGTTGTAGTTGTTCCAGACTCAACTCGATGTAAACCAGATGGATAGCAGGACTAGCCACTTCAGCTGGGAGCTTGCAGAGATTTTTTGTAGAAGTTAGACTGAAGACTTGCCTACATTGCAAGACAGGTGAATAAATGTGTTGTGGTGTGAAGGGACCGCATTACACTGAAGGTATAGTGAACTGCTTGTGAGTTGCATTTTGAGTGGGAAAATAAGGCATTTAACCCTTTCACATTCTATTGTATCATATCGTATTGTTTATAAAGGCTCCAACATGATTGCATGTGCTGTTCTTGGTCACCTAATGGCAACTTTCCATGCTGCTCAATCTCTGGCAGCTTTCCTATTTAGTCTCTTATCTCCGAAGTCACACACTATGGTCTTGTCCCGGGGATTTATTGGTCTGCCTCCTGCAACCCTACCACCGATGTTCACACTTCTCACCTTCCACACCTAGTTGTCATCTTCGATCCGCTCAACATGCCCAGACCCTCTTAATCTACCCGCCCTCAACACAACACAAGTACATTCCAGTCTCATCATTCCTCTCATCTCTTCATTTGCAATCCTAGCCTCCCCAGGCCTTACATTCAAGGACACACTACTCCCATTTATTCTATCTATCTATCTATCTATTGCCAGACGCCTTAATCCCGCACGGGGTGGCCACAAACAAATCGCCTCCATGTCACTCTGTCCCTACCATTTCACTACCACGCTCCCAACTCACACACCCCTCTCTCATATACCTCTCCACTCCATCCTCGGCCTCCCCCTCCCTCTCGCCCCCTCCA
>JAGKTI010002631.1:51027-65064 GCA_018397915.1 Birgus latro | reverse complement strand
ACTCATATATAATCATATTTATCAGGTCAGTGACTAACCTCACCCCAATATCTCCTGAGGCCTTCAACATTTCAGCAGTCAACCCAGACACACCTGCCGCCTTCCCCACCCGCATCCTGCCTATTGCCTCACTCACAGTAGCAGCGTCAATCAAAGGCCAAGGCCCAAACACTGGATCAGCTGGCTCCAAACCTTCCCTATCCCAATCAAACTCCTCATTCAACAACTGGCTATAATGCTCTCTCCATGCATCTTTAATATCTTCACTGTTCACAACTACCCTTCCTTCATCATTCTTCACACACTGCTCGCCTACAATGTCCCGATTATCTCTCTTCACCTGATTTGCCACCCTAAAAACATATTTTTCCTTCCTTCATGATTTAGATTATCAAGTAAAAGTCTCTGTGACTCAGACTTCGCCCTGTATACCTCTCTTCTAGCCCTGCGCTTGGCAGCCAAGTACTCCTCCCTGTTACCACCCTTCTTCCATTCCCGAAAAAGCCTTCTTTTCTCCTTAACTGCAGCTTCTACACCCTCATCCCACCACCAAGTCACTTTATGTCTTGGTGGGCCTCTTGTCCAACCGCACACTGCATCGGTAACTCTCAAGAGGTTGTTCTTAAGGGCTCTATACTGTTCATTAACGTCTCTATCTACGGCTTCCTGTTCAGCCACCACTCTCCTCATCTCACTATAAAAGGCATCCCTTACTGATTGGTTTCCCAGCTTCCATATTTTCCTCCTAGGTACATATGTCCTCCTTCTTGTCATTCGTTCCTTAAGCACCATGTCACAAATCAACAATTTGTGCTGCTGCACACACTCCTCGCTTCCTATAACTTTAACATCCCTCACTAATCTCCTATAAACCCTCCTGACCAGAAAATAATCTATCTGACTACTATTTCCCCTGGACTCGTACGTAATCAATCTACTCACTCTTTTTCTAAAATGTGTGTTGCACACAATCATGTCCATAGCCTCCCCAAACTCGAGTATTCTTTCCCCTTCTGCATTCCTCACACCATATGCACATCCTCCATGGACTCCTTCATAACCTTGAGCTGCTTCACCAACATGACCATTTAAATCCCCTCCCAGAACCACTACCTCATCATCACCCATACCACTTACTACACGTATTAAATCATCCCAAAATCTATCCTTCTCTGCGTCATCCAATCCTACCTGCGGAGCATATGCTGATATAACTGAAATCATCTCCCGTCCAATCAAAATTTTCACTACTATTATCCTATCACTTACTCTCATGACATTCATGACATACTCCACCCATTTCTCCGCAACCAACACACCCACACCCCCATATCCGTCAGTTCCCCCCTGCCAAAACAGCTTATCGTAGCAATCCTTCCCAGCAATCTTTCTGGCTGATCCACCCCTGTACCAGACTTCCTGCAAACAAGCCACATCCACCCACCTCCTACTAAATGCCTCAACAACTTCCCCCGCTCTTCCCCTCAAACTTCCCACATTCCATGAGCCCACCCTAAACCCCCTGGGTGATATGCTGTCCTCAGGCTTGCTTTGATGCTTGTTATTGTACTTAGTCATAGTCGGTAAGATAAAGGGGCGTAAACATTCCAAAGGCCCAGCCCACTGCACAGTCCTAGGTCCAGGCAATGGATCTGGGACCCCTAGCCCACCAGCTTACTAGTGGCTGTGGTAGTGGCCTCAGGGCACCCTGCCAGGACACCTGCAGGGACACCCTCCAAGCGCGCCTTGGCACTGCAACTGCCCTGCCATTATACACCCACTGATAGGGCAGCCTCCTGGGGCGCTACTCCCAGGTTTGGGCCCCTCTCTATTGAGCGGTAGCGGCAGCCTGGGAACCGCAATGCCTTGTACCCTCTAGCACAGGTTCGAGCCCCATCTCACCCCGGACCCGTGATCTATGCCGGCGGAACCCCTGTCAAGCCTCCCCCCGAAAGTCCGCCACTAGGTAGCGGGGGCAAAGTTTTCTGGCCGCATGCCCTTGCTGGCGTCAACCCCTGTAACGTAGTGGGATACGTTGTGTGATATTTAAAGTGCCTGTGGTGTAGTGCATATGATAGTTAAAGGAAATGTTTGGGAGAGCATGCTGGTCTACTCTCCATGTTACTGTCACACTGAAAAGGTCAGCAAGGGGGGATGATTAGGTAGCTAGTGAAAGGAGCTCCAGCTCTCCCTATCACCAGCATTCCATTCCCCTCGGGAGTACTACCCTGTTCGGCCCGTGCTACAGCCTCCTCCTACAAGTTAGTTGTTTTTACGAGGTGGGGCACTAACCCACCACCAACCCTTTCAGTCGCCTCTTACGACAAGCAGGGATACTGGGGGAGAATTCTTGAAACCCCCTACCCCCAGGGGGAGGTATGTTTCATCTCCATCCCTCAATCGTATTATACTGTCCTTAACTTTCATTTTGCCATTTACAAACCTATAAAATAGTTTCGGCTCTTTTTTACAGTTAGACACAATTTTTTTTTCGTATTTCCTTTCCTCTTCTCTCCATACCCTTACATATTCATTTCTAACCTGCTTGTACTCCTCCCAAGCCCTTTCACTATACCTTCTTCTCCCTTTATTCCAAGCTTTTTTTCTTGCCTCTTGTGCCATCCTACATCTGTTGTTAAACCATTCTTTCTTCCTTTCCATAGCTGCAGAAAATTTTGGGACATACTTAGTAACTCCTGATTTATATACTTCTAACAAAAACTCATATTTCTCATCAACATTTGTGATCATATTCATTTTACTCCATTCTACATTTTGGAAAAAGTTCCTCAGGGAAGCAAAGTCTGCCTTCCCATAATTGTATCTATTTTCTCTGTGTTTTTCATCTCTTTCTCCTTCCCTCACTCCTACCACGTCCATCTCAATTACCAGATGATCATTTTACCAAAGAGGCAATGGTAGGTTATGTTTCTCACATCATTTGGGTCCTTTGTGAATACTAGGTCGAGCCTGGATGGTTCATCAACACCCCTAATTCTTGTTTTCTTTGATCAACTGGGTTAACATGTCTTCCATCATCAATTCCATTAATTTATTTCCCCATGATTCTTCACTGTTCCCAGCATCCATACTTTCCCAATTAACTTCTCTACAGTTAAAATCTCCCATTAATATTATTCTATTTCTTCGTTCAATTAACATTTTTAGCCTAATAATGGATTCTCTTATTAACTGTTCGTAATCTTCCTTTGTCCATGCCCTAGTTTTGGGGGGCATATAAAAAACTATTACATCCATTTTTTTCTCCATAACTGTCCTCTATTACAACTCCCAAAAGTTCAGCCTTGATATTTTCAATTTCTATATTCTTTACTCTTAGGTCATTACGGGTTAATATCACTATACCTCCCCCAAATTTACCTTCTCTGTCCTTCCTCTAAATCTTATAACTGTTCCAGCTAAATAATTCTGTATCGACATCTCGGGGCAATTTAGTCTCTACTAAGCAAACAATATCAGGTTTATTTTCATTTAAGTAGTCTCCAATTTCCCCTTTCTTAGATATTAATCCATCTACATTACTGAACATGATGCTAAGATTTGCTACACTGTTTTTATCTTTACTCGTTCTTCTCTTTTTCATATTCATATCCATCCCCTTTGTTTCCTTCACTTCTAGTTCTTCACATGTTCTTACCTAAATGTACCTTTACAGGAATGAGTCAAGCTCGTACTGTCCTGTGTCTTAAACCACTTTATTCATACAATTGTTTTTGGCACACACTATTTCATTTGGTAGTGCATTCCACTGATCAACTGCTCTATTTGGGAAACTAAATTTCCTAACATCTTTATCACCTCTCTTTTTATGCAGTTTTGTACAGTGTCCTCTTGCTGATGAATCCCCATAGGTTATGTAATAATTTACGTCTATTTTCTCCTTCCCTGATATGCATTTATATAGCATAATCATGTCTCCTCTATTCCTTCTCTCCTGTAGTGTAGGTGGATTCAGTTTTTCTAGTCTTTCTTCGTAGCTTAGATCCCTTAAGCTTGGTACCCATCTTGTAGTCGCCCTTTGAACTCTTTCAATCTTATCTATGTGTTTTTTTAGATAAGGACTCCAGACCACTGATGCATACTCCAGGGTTGGTCTGATGAATGATGTTATTATCTTTCTTAGCATGTCTTCATTTATGTATGTGAATGCTATTCTCATATGTGTAAGCAGTGTATACATGTTCTGTACGTTCTCACTGATGCGATCAACCAGAGATAATCTTTTATTGATAATCACACCTAGGTCCTTCTCTCTTTCTAATGTGTGTAGGGTTTTACTTCCTAACTTATAATCCCATCTGTTATTGATAATCACACCTAGGTCCTTCTCTCTTTCTGATATATGTAGGGTTTTACTTCCTAACTTATAATCCCAATCAGGTCTTTTTCCACTTTTACCAAAGTCGATTACATGACACTTGCTCACATTGAATTCCATTTGCCATTTATTACTCATCACTCAAAACTCCATTCACTCTTACCTGGGTGCGAGCACCCACGTACATGGCCATAACCACCCTAACCAGCCACTCTTCCAACACCAGCTTTCTCATCCAACATGAAATTTCATCTGGACCATTTGCTTTTCCTTTGTCTAATTTACTTAACTCCACCTGTATTTCTTTTTCTGATATTTATATATCTGGTAATATGTTTGAGCATGCACGTTCCATATCATCCCACTCAAAATTATTTTGTTCTGTAAAAACTGATTGGAAATTCTTATTTAGTGCTTCACAAATATGTTTCTCTTGTGTATAAAGGATCTCTTCATCCATAATGGATTGTATTTTGTCTTTTACTTTGGTTCTGCTTTGGATGTAACTGTAAAATAGCTTCGATTGATCACTGCTTCTGTTAATGATGGCCTCCTCAAACTGTTCTTGGGCTTCTCTCCTTATTCTTGTGTATTTGTTTCTTGCCTGTTGATAGTTGTTATATGCCCTCTCACTACTGTGTCTTTTGTATCTATTCCACAACAAGTCACTTTTTTCTTTTGATTTTTTACATTCCTTATTAAACCATTTCTTTATTGTCATTTCTGCTTCTTTGTGCTGAGGGATGTAATTTTGGACTCCTATTTCATAAAGTTCACAGAATTTTCTATATATAATATTTAAATCTTGTCCTCTAAGCTCTTTTTCCCAATCTATTTCTAAGATATATTTCTTTAGGTCATGATAATTGCCCTTTTTGTAGTTAAGGCTCTTTTTGTAACTTTCATTACTGTTAAGCATGTCATATGCAATCCTGAAGTTGCAATTTTATACTGCATGGTCGCTTTTGCTGCATGGAGGGTGATACATGATACTGTCAATATCATTTTCTTGCCCAGTAAATATAAGATCTAGTACTGATGGTACATCTAGTCCTCTTTTTCTGGTGCTTTCTTTTACATGTTGTGCTAGGAAAAACTCCTGCACAAGGTCCAGGAGCTTTTGGTCCCAACAGCTTCCGTGACTTTTTATATCTACGGTATTCCAATTTATATTTGTATTGAAATCTCCACATATTATAATTCTTTCGGATTTCTTCTCCATTCTATGAAGTAATGCTCTTAAATTTTGAATTGTATTCTCTGCCAGGTCTTCATATTTGCCTTTTCCCAAATGTTTGATTTGGGTGGCATGTATAAATTTGCCACAATTAATTTCCCTTCAGACGTACTAATCTTAGACGTACTAATCTCTACGGCGATCAATTCTACCTGTGAGGGTATATCTAGTTCTATTTCTTGACTTGCAGATTTTTCTTTGTTAATATCATAATTCCTCCTCCTTTTTTTTAAGCTCCTATCTCTTCATATATATTCCTCTAGGTTTAGGGTATCGTTTGATATCCTTGATGTTAATTTTGTTTCAGTTAGGCACACAATATGTGGTTCCTTTTCTTTAATATAATCATTCATCTCCAGTAATTTAGATACCATTCCATCTACATTAGAGTACATCAACTTAATCATCTTGTTTACATACTTGTCATGACTTGGGTCAACTACCTTCCTCCTCTTTATTTCCTCCTGTTTATGTACTACTTTTGTACCTCCAATCCAATCACTTTGTAAAAAAATGTGTTCTTCTCTTCCTCTGATCTTGCCTCATTCTTTGTTTTTGCCTCCTCCCTCTTCTCTTTTAGTAATCCCAGTTTGTCTTGAGTCAGGCATCTTTTTATCCATACATTTTTGAAATCCTCTTTTTCCATAAGTTTGTTTGCATTTTTCAGTATTTCCTCTACAGTGTTTACACTCTGGAAGGTTACTTTGAGAGGTCTTGATTTGTTTCTCTTGTATTTCCCTAGCCTTTTGTGTTCCTCTATGTTTTTACTACAGATTTCCTCTGATACTTCCTTCAATACGTTCATTACATTTGCCATCTCCCCTTTGTCTCTCGAAATCTTATTTTTTATTACCTCCACCTCAATACCAGTGATTACTATAGATCTGTAAATGTCTGCTGAATCTTTGACCAGTTTTGGATTGTTTTGGATTATTTTCTTTACTTTCTATTTAATGCTCTTTTCTTCAACTTTTGTTTCTAAGTCTATCTTTCCTTTCACCATTTCAGCATACGTGATTTCCACATCATTTTTGTAGCTTTACATCACTTCATTCACCTGGGTTATCTTCTCCTCAATATCACTGCTATGATCCATCAGAGTGCTAGCCTGCCTAATTGTCTCTGTATCATTTCTGAACTCTTCCATAATACTCTCATGGTTGACAACTGTGCTTGCCATTTCACTAATCTTCCTTCTGAGTGTACCAACCTCAACTAAAAGCTTATCTATTGTTGTCTTTCCTTTTAACTTCTTTTACTAATTTTCATTTTCCTCCTTCTGCATGTGCAACTGCTTCTTTATTTCATCCATTTCACTCTGAAATACCTTCTCTAATTTGTGCATTCTACCTTTATCCCTTCTCTTACCTCCTTCCATATTCACTTTATTAAACATGGTGCTCATCTTGTGGTACTATGAGAAGAATCTGCTAACGGTTTTCATTCCTGTACTTCATAGACAAAACACTAAACAGCTGGTTTGCTTGTTCGGAGTGTCTGCACTATTTTGTTATATTCTGTTATTGGAACAGCACTTTAACTTAAACTTTCTCTTTTATATTAGAACACTACTAGTACAAAGCTTGACTCATATAAAGATACTTCTTAGGTAATCCCATTTGTGTGTGTGTGTGTGTGTGTGTGTGTGTGTGTGTGTGTATGTGTGTGTTGAGTCCACATTGAGACTAAACAACTTTCTATTGTCAGGATTGTCGAACCCATTAAGTATTTTAAACACTTTAATGAGATGACCTCTTAGTATATGATTTTCCAAAGAAAGCTGTCCCTGACCCCTCAGTAGGTTACCAGAACTACCCAGTGATACTCCAGAAGCAGCTGCAGCATATTAAGAAGCTAGAGAGTTTAGGAAGAATCTCTTTATTCATATCACAAAACTGCCTCTGGATATAGCCTGGCAATTTTGTGGCCTTTTTCTCTACTTTGGTGTACTGTCTGGAAAATTTCTGGTCACTACTGATCAATACACCCAGGTCCTTTTCCAAATCAGTCATCATCACAGTTCTCCCTCAAGGTGAATAGTCTGTCCCAGGATTTGCACAGCCAATATGCATCATCCTACATTTCTCAACAGTTAAATGGCATTTGTCATGTTTCAGACAATTCCCCTAGTCTCCAAAAGTCTGTTTGGAGTTTCTCAATCCCTTCAAGGCTGCTCACATTTTGTTTTCATTTTTAAATGGCTCCAACATGTTTGCATGCATCGGCCTTGGTCATCTAATAGCGGCTCTCCATGCTGCTCGATCCCTGGCAGCTTCCCTATTCAGTCCCTTATCCCTGAGGTCACACTCAATGACCTCATCTCAGGTCTTTTTCGGTCTACCTCTCGCAACCCTACCCCTAACATTAACACTTTTTCACTTTCTGCACCCAAATATCATCCCCCATCCTCTCCACATGCCCAAACCATCTTAATCTACTTCTCCTCATCACAACACACACACACACTCCAGTCCCATCCTACCTCTCAACACTTCCATCATAAACTTTGCCCTCCCAGGCCTTGCACTCATGGATGCACTGCACATCCACCTAATCATTGTCATTTTTGTATATCTGAGCCTGCAAATATCCTCTTATTTTACTGTCTCACTACTATACAGCATTACACTCCTAACACATGCCACATACAAATATCCCTTAGCACATTTGCTCCAAATCTGATGTCATCTACAATATTTGAGATCACAATTAACAGATAACCATCTATGTCACTGATAATTATAAACGATGAACAAAATCAGACTAAGAACTGATCCTTGCGGAACTCCTGAAGTGACTGCAGTCCAATCAGATGAAATTCTGTTGATCATTTCTCATTCTTTCCTACCTGATGGCCAGTTTTCAATCCAGGGTGTTTCCTCCCTATTAATACTGAGTGAACAAACCTCTGACATTATCTGAGGTGAAGCACTTTGTCAAACGTCTTTCGAGAATCTATGGAAAGGATCTACTGTTTTTTCTCATCCTACTCACTAAACAAACAATGGATCTACTGTTTTTTCTCATCCTACTCACTAAACAAACATTCTGAGGAAAAATTTCATCAAGTTGGTTATGCATGATTTATCTCATTTGAACCCATGTTGGGAGTCCTGAATCAAGTTGTGATTTTCCTGGTGTTCAACAAACCTGTCTACAATTATTCTTTCTAAAGTTTTACTATGACAGAGGTCAGGCTAATTGGATGGTAATTTTCAGGACATTCTTCATAAGACTGGGGTCTTGTAATTATGCTAGCTTTGTCTTCTTGCACTTTCCTGGTTTCCAGTGACTTGCTGAAGACTGCTGCAAGTAAGGAAGTTACCTGGTCATGTACCTCTTTAAAGGCTCTTGGAAGGATTTTATCCAAGCCAGATGACTTGTAACTGTTTAGCTTGTCAATTCTTCTTCCCGCCCATTCTGGAATACATCTGAGGATGATGGAATTGTCACTCTCAGGAGCCAGTACTGGTCTTGTCATGGCATGAGTATCTTCTAACATAAAGACCAAGGCAAAATAATTGTTTCTGAGTCTTGACCATATCAGAGTCTGAGATGTACATTACATCTGCTTGATCCATATACAGTATATGTATTTGTTTTTTTTTATGCATCTGAGCATTGGCTTCACAGCCTGTTCCCAGGACTCAGTAGTCCTCCTACATACCATACACCTCCTCGTCGCCACTTTGGTGCTAACACCCATATTTATACTGAACACATGCTAGGGCTGACTCATACACAACTGATATATTGGTATTAGCAGGGATATTTTTACATGTCAGTGGGTCTTCTGATAGACCAGTAAAGTCTGCTTTATGATATTCAAATCCTTAAATTGTTCCCAGTCTCAGCCGAGATTCAAACCTGGGTCTTTTAAGACTGAAGGCCACTTCACTACCTATTCAGCTACCACCTGCCTTTGAAAGGTATAATACTGTTTATACGGCTGAATAACTCTTTAGAGCTCTCTTTGCACTGCCACCCTGTCCCTTCAATTCTTTTTAGCCAACTTCATCACAGATGACACTTGCCTACACAGAGTCTTGTAGGAGTCTAAATCACTCTGGTCCTGGCTCCTTTTGGCCCTCTCATATGCAGCCTTTCTCTCTTTTATTGCAGAGGCCTATCAGTTACTAAACCATTTTGGCCAAACTGAGTTTGGCTTTGTGGACTTTAAGAGGAAATGAAGGGTGCCTGTCATTCTGAAAAATGCTCTTTAAATGTTCTTAATCCCTTTGCACACCTAGTGTTTTCTGTAAGTTTGTGTGACATGATCAGAGAAAATGCCACAAGGGCAGCCTGGACTCACACACAAAGAAAAACATTCCCATGGATTTTATTTGCCCCAGAAATTGGTTATATTGGCATAAATTGTATACCACCATTTTACTAATGTTTATACTATACAATAGGCTAATAAAAACACACAAAACTGATGAGTTAAAGTACAGTGACAGTACCAAAATGCAGTGAGAATAATCTGTTTCCACAGTGAAAATAGATTCCCAACACCCTACTGCAATATTTTGCCCACACAATGCAACAGCTAATCACATGGCTATATACAGAATTTCATGAGCTTTCACCCAGTGTCTTCGGAGTTTTGATACAAACAGTAAATCGCCAAAAATCACGTGCACCCCCCCCCCCCCCCCCCCGAAAGCCAAGAGAAAGCCAACTATTTGAGCGATGGCTGTGAAATAGACACCCTTCCCTATGATGCAGCAAAGACTGATGCAGTTCATGCTAAAACTTAATTTTTGGTGAATATTTTTGTCCAAAATTGCCTAAACGGCATCCCTTCCGACCAACACCGAAAAGTGCATCATCAGTTCCTCTTCAGCCTAAAACCATTTTGACTCGTTTTGAGTCACCATGTGCGAGGGGGTTAACACTAAAACTAAAACCTGCAAAGCTAGCTTGACGGAAGTCATTTTCTTTTATGAGGTCCAGATGATCTTTCACAACACATATGTAGAGGCCATCTAATCAGATTGTGGTTATAACCTCCAAGTGATTCACCAGCAAATAAGCTGGTACATGTTCATCTTCTGTAGTGGACACAAGATCTAGGATGCTATTGCCTCTAGCTGATTCATTTACCCAAGGAAACAGAAAATTTTTGTCAGCAAAACCTACAGCATGCCCACTTTACTATTTGCTGTTTTGTCCTCCCAGTTTATGCATCAGCTGAAGGCACTAAGAATTACAGACTTTTACTCCTGTGATGCTCAGTCTTCTGTACAGATCTTCCTTCTTATCAGAGAGCTGATGTGGAGGCCTGGATAAAAGAACTAACTTATAGTTTGAGGAGACAAGAAAGAGTGGTATGTACTGTACTGTTGGTCTGATGACAGTCCACACCTAACACTTTGTGGTCTAACTTAACTTTACAACCAACAGGACTGCAACTGACACATTAAAATCCCACCTCCTTTTCTTGTAATATGGACTACATGATACATTTTGAAACTACGAATTTCAAACTCTCCAACATAATTTCTACTAGCTATCACTATAAATCCATGATTCTGTGTTGGCTACATCACTGAAGTGTTCTGTAGGTATGAAAGCCATGAGTTCAGATGAATTGTTTCTAATGGACCTAGCATTGAAGAAAAATGATACGATGGGGATCCAACCTTTTCCTGGAACCCTTAGCTGTCCTTATTTTCCTGGAGGCATTGGTGTATCTGGAGGTACTTCTTTCACTCTTGGGCAAGTTTCTTGCTTGCCATCAGAGAAGGATTCAGCTGCTGTGGCTCCCCAACTTGAGGAACACAACTGTTTCTCTGCTCAGAGTCAGTTAGCTGCCATGTGAGTCTTCCAATGAGGCAGAGTCTTCCAATGAGGCAGAGTCTTCCAGTGACAAAGAGACATCTAGCTTTCTTGAAGGATCTTCTAACCATAGTGAAAAGCATTCTGTACTTTCTAAAGAAGGAACCCTATCTTTTTTAGGTCATTTCTTTGACAACAGGGGAATCTGTTGTGGTCTGCTACCTCTGTGGTGGACAGGTTGCCATCAAGTCATAGCCTGGCCTCACCAAGCTAAAGAGATGCTGAATGAGGAAGTCACCAATGTCAGCTTTCCCACTGTCACTCAGATGTACAACATAGTAAAAAATTTTTCATCCATAGACCTTGTCAAATGGGTCAACAAACTTTACTCATCACTGGATGCATAAGTCAGCTAACCTGGAATTAAGTCTATGGCTTCACTGGTTGTATAATTACCAGAAAGCATCCTTGGCAAAATATTAGTTATCATACTATGGAATTTATGCCTACTGCTTTACTGGCGGTATAATTACCAGCAGGCATCCTTGGCAAAATGTTAGTTACCGTACCATAGTCTGTCTTGAGCTTTATCTCATCAGTGGGAGTTATGGCATCATCACCTATAATCTTTTCTATGGCACCAACCTTATTGTTCCTGAGAAAGAGGCTGTTGCCACAAACCTGGACAAGTAATGCAATCCAATTTTCCCTTACCCAGATTTTCTCTATGTTTCCAGCAATTTTCACTGTTCAAGCACCTGGAAAGGTCCTGACCTTCTTGTTACTGTTGTGAAACTTTCAAAGTGAGACTCCTGTCCTCATGGCCAGCAAATCACCAATCAGGAATGTCTGGGTTTCCTTGGCACCCACAAGAGAAAATCTGCTCATGTTTAACCTTTTCGCGCACTGCAAGTTTTATTAACCCCTTAACCGCGGGTCTTCACTTTCATGACGGTTGGGTGCAATGGATCATACTGCGGGGCATCACTTGAGTGACTCTGTGTTATTTTTAATTCCCCCGGGATTTCAGGTGGTGACTTGTATCATCTATCAGCACTGCCAATGTCCAACAATATTCATACCTGCTAATGTCATCAATACTCCCATCCATTGTTGAAAATTTAGCCATTTTCCCCCATTCTAGACTACACTCCCTACCTCCCCTCCATTACCCTCTTGTGTCGTCTGCTCAGCCGCTCTGTGCTAGGTAAACCTTCCCCGGATTTATCCACTGTTTTCATCCATTGAAATTAACCCTATGCCCTATTCTTATACAAATATATACTAATTATATATATATATATACACATACACATACAGTAGGCGCGGAAAGTGTTGACGCCATCTTAAAAAAAGAAAACATTCTTGTGGTTAGCAAGGAGAAACAAATAAATTAACACTCACCATTGAATTTAGTATTTACTGGCATTCCCCTTCACCTTATTATCTTCTTAAGGCGTCTGCGGAGACTGATGGCGTAGTTTTGCAGAAAAGACGGACTAAAACTGCTCCATAGCTGCTTGACTGCAGCCTCAAGTTTAGGCAAAGATGATGTGCCGCTTCATGTGCGCCCATAAATTCTCAATGGGATTGATATCTGGGCTGTTTCCAGGCCAATCTCGAATAAAGGGAACCTCACAGTCTGTTAGCCACTGTTTCACTGACTTTGCAACATGTACAGGGGCAGAATCTTGCATAAATACTCTTGCCTTGGTTTTATCAAAAGAGTCACTTAAAACATCACATAAGAGCTCCACATAATTGTTCTGGTTCACTTTTTCATTTGCAGGTAGAATTACCAACTCACCAACACCATAATATGTAAAGCAGCCCCAAGTCATGAGTGAGGCTGGGTATTTAACAAACTTGGAATTCGAAGTGTACTTAGGATCCAGGGGGTCACTGCCTGGTTTGCGGTACACTCGTGATGAAGGGGTACCAGTGACAGTAAATGTTGACTCATCACTCCAAAGCACAGTTTTCCATTGCTCCTCACTCCAGGCAAGATATTTCTTACAAAAATTTACTCTCTTTTTCTTCTGAAGTGCAGTTAGCAGTGGTTTTCTACGAGCACAAAAACTCCTGTAGCCCAGATCGTCATGCAACAGTTGCTGCACACTTCTGACAGACACATTTGCCAGCAACTGTGGGTTCTTTTCTTTTAAATCCCGTGCTGTTAGCCTTGGATCCTTGCTAACTTGCCTTGAGATCAGCTGACGGGTCCTGAAGGTTGTCTTACGAGGTCTCCCAGGCTTGGGAAGTGGAGTGGGAGGAATGGCCTCCCCACTGTCCTTGAACCGCTTCACCAGTCTCTGCACTGTCCTCAGTCTAACACCATCTGATTTGCAATAAATGGGAGTTTGTGGCCAGCTTTGTATAAAGTAATCACTTCCACACGTTTGTCCTTGCTTGTGGTTACTTTAGGCATGATGAGAATGTGGTAGGTAACCAAATAACTGTGTTATTTGAGTCAAAACATGCCCTCGTGGTGCATCACACACAGAGACAATCCTCCTCCTGTGGCTGCCCAAACATTACTGAGCCTGCTCCTGTGGTGCCAAACCTATCAAGCAGGGTTGCCAGCTCCCGTTGAAAAAGCGTCAGCTCATTTCGCATCACAGGGGAGGGTAGTATTGACCCTACTTCACTTAACGCGAAAAAGAATGACGTCGGCAAAAAA
>JAGKTI010002631.1:27400-41491 GCA_018397915.1 Birgus latro | reverse complement strand
ATCTATAAAACAATTTGGGTTCATCCTTACATTTGTCGATTATACCTTTTTCAAAGTTCCTTTCTTCCTCTCTACGAATTCTTGTATATTCATTTCTAGTTCTTTTATATTCTTCCTTTGTTCTGTTATTCCCTCTCTTTCTCCATTTGTTCCACGCCATGTCTCTCTCTTTTTTTGCTATTATACACCTTCTATTAAACCACTCCTTTTTCCTGTTTTCTTTCCCACTTACTCTTAAAACATATTTTTCCACTCCTGAAATATAGAGGTCTAGAAAGATATCCCTCTTCCTCTGAATCTCTATTGTTTCTCTGAATTTTCTCCAAACTGCATTTTCAAAAAATTTTCTCAATTCTGTAAAGTTTGCTTTCCCAAAGTTGTATCTTCCCTGCCTATAAAGCTCGTCTCTTGGCACAACGTTCCTTATTGTCATCTGGAACTTAATGACCACGTGATCACTTTTTCCTATAGGACACAGATATTTCAAGGATTCAATTACGTCAGGTTCTTTGGTTAGCAGTAAATCTAATCTTGATGGTGTGTCATCACCTCGGAATCATGTCTCTTCTTTGATCCACTGTGTCATTACATTATTCATCACAATGTTTAACAATATAGTGCCCCACGAACCTTCATCACCTCCTGAGTCCCATTCCTCCCAGTTCACCTCTTTACAATTAAAATCACCCATTAGAATTATATTGTTGCTTTTCTCAATGAATTATATTGTTGCTTTTCTCAATCACTTTCTGTAGATAACTAACCATGTCTGATAACATCTCCTGGTATTCATCATCAATCCATGCTCTTGTCTTAGGTGGAACATATACAATTGCTATATCCCTCTTACAGTTCTCTCCAGTTTCTAATTTCATGTTCATCACTTCGGTCCTACCCTCTCCCATTTCCACAGAATCTACACTTAAGTTGTTCTTCACTGCTATCATCACTCCTCCTCCCATTTTATCTTTTCTGTCTCTTCTCCACAATTTGTATTTGTCATCTCCCATATGGATATCAATATTCACTCACGTTCTCCATATCCTCCTCTTACGTTCACTATACTCATCTCAAAGCCAAAGGTGGCTGTTGTGTAAATGTATGCAACAACCTATCTTGCTCTCGTGTTCCTGAACTTGATTATTCTGAATTCTCTGCTCTCCGGCTTCGGCTCTCCTGTCATTCTCTGACTAAATATAGCTGCGCTGTTTGCTTATCACCTAATTCTACTGACTATCAAAAATTCTTCGACTATCTTACTTGTACGATGGAACACATTCAATCCATTTCTCCTTTCTCTGAAATCTCCATTCTTGGAGATTTCAATGTTCACCACCATTTGGCTCTCCTCTCCTTTCACTGATCCACCTGGTGAACGAACCTATACCTTTTCTATCCTTGGTGACCTGGAGCAGCTTGTACAGCACCCTACCCGTGTCCCTGATTGCCCTGGAGAGAGCTCCAACATGCTTGACCTTTTCCTTGCAACTGGTCCTTCTGCTTACACTGTTAAAATTCCTCTCCGTTGGGCTCCTCTGATCGTAACCTTATTATCTTAACTTGTCCTATTGCTCCGGTGCAGCCTGGGGAACCTCCAAAGAAACGTCGTCTTTGGCACTTTGGAGCTGCGGATTGGGGGGCCCTCAGGCAGTGCTTCTTTGATTTTCCCTGGAATGATTGTTGCTTCCATGGCCGGGAGCCATCTGCGTGTGCCTTGCGTATTACGAAGGTTATTCTCTCGGGCATGGAAGCATGCATTCCTTTCTCATGTCCTTTGTTTAATGCAAGAAAGCCTTGGTTTGATCACGCTAGTTCTAATGCTGTCCATAACAGGGAGAGGGCCTACAAAAGGTACCGGAGCCAACCCACCCCTGAATCACATCTTTCTTATGTTTCTGCCCGGAATCGTGCCAAGTCTGTTCTTCGTTCTGCTAAAAATGATTTCATCTGCGCTAAATGTTCCCAACTCTCCAACTCGAGTTCTTCACGCTCCTTCTGGCACCTTGCCAAAAACCTTTCTAACAACTTTACCTCATCATCCTTCCCTCCTCTTTTCTACTTTGATGGCTCTGCAGCTATTTCTTCTACTGATGAAGCCGATCTCTTTGCTCAGACTTTCTCCTCCAGTTCCACCTTAGACGATTCTGGTGCTGTTCCTCCATCACTTCCCCCCTCTGACTTCCTCATGGCTGACATTAAAATAAATTCAGCTGATGTATTTTCGACCATCACTGGCCTCAATACTAACAAGGCATATGGTCCTGATGGGGTCCCTCCTATTGTCCTCAAGAACTGTGCTTCTGTGCTTACACCCTGCCTAGGTAAACTCTTTCACCTCTGTCTATCAACTTGTACCTTTCCTTCTTGCTGGAAGTTTCCTCTCATTCAGCCAGTCCCAAAGAAGGGTGACCATTCCCAACCCTCTAACTATTGTCCAATTGCTTTTACATCCTGTGTCTCGAAAGTGTTTGAGTCTATTCTAAACAGAAAAATCTAAAAGCATTTTTCCTATCACAACCTTCTTTCTGATCGCCAGTATGAGTTCTGTCAGGGACGCTCCACTGGCGATCTTCTCACCTACCTTTCAGACTCCTGGTCATCCTCCTTTCGGGACTTTGGCGAAAGCTTTGCCATTGCGCTTGACATCTCAAAGGCTTTCGATCGAGTCTGGCATAAATCTTTAATTTCTAAACTGCCCTCCTACGGTTTCTATCCTTCTATCTGTACCTTCATCTCTAGCTTCCTTTCTGGCCGTTCTATAGCCACTGTTGTAGACGGCCACCGTTCTTCTCCTAGATCTACCAACAGTGGTGTTCCTCAGGGCTCTGTCCTATCACCAATTCTCTTCCCTTTATTCATCAATGACCTTCTAAGCTGTACATCTAGCCCTATCCACTCATACGCTGATGATTCCACCCTTCACCTTTCCATTTGGTTCCCGCAACGCCCATCTCAGCAGTTACTTCAACAAACAAGGGATGAGGCTATGGAACACCTAATGTCTGACTTGGCTTGTATCTCTGATTGGGGTAAAAATATTCTTGTTGTTTTTAATGCATCAAAGACTCAGTTCTTGCACTATCAACAAGACAAAACCTTCCACAGGAGTACAGGCTGATGTTTAATAATGTCCAGCTCGTTCCTACATCATCCTTGAACATGCTTGGGGTTTCAGTCACTCAGGATTTATATTGGAAAGAACATATTACATCTCTTGTGAAATCTGCTTCCAAGAGATTAGGTGTGCTAAGCCGACGCTGAACCTTCTTTACCCCTACACAGATGCTGACTTTATACACGGGTTTTATTCACCCCTGTTTGGAGTACAACTCTCATGTGTGGGGAGGATCCCCACATACAGCTCTTCTCAATAGGGTGGAGTCAAAGGCTTTTCGTCTCATTAACTCTCCTTCTCTTACTGACTCCCTTCAACCTTTGTCTCTTTGCCGCACTGTTGCATCTTTATCTCTTTTCTATCGCCACTTCAATGGCCACTGTTCCTCTGAACTGTCTACTTGCATCCCTCCACATCTACAATGGGCATGTAGTACCATTCTAGCAACAAACTCTCATCCCCTTTCTGTCCAACCCTCTAATGCAAGAGTTACAACCATTACTCCCAGTAGTTCATTTATGCAACTGGTCAGTTCTGGAACTGTCTTCCTCTGTCTGTATTTCCTACTTCCTATAATCTCCAGTCTTTCAAATGCAGTGTGTCCAGGCATCTCAAAATGAATGGATCTTCAATTTGGCTCTCTTTTGTGTTGTTTTTGTTTATTCTTGGAAGGAACAGTTTGCAGGCCAATGGCCTTTGGTTCCTTCTTCCTTGCATAAAAAAAAAAAAAAAATCTCCCTTAACTTGGTCTCTACAAAGCACATAACATCAGGTTCATGTAACCTCAAGAAATCATTGATTTCTAACATTGCCGATATTAATCCATCAACATTAGTGTACGCTACTTTCAAACGTTTTTCATTATTACTTATACGCTCTTTTCTCCTCCTCTCCGTCGGTACCACTTCCTCAATTTCTGGTCCATAACTCACCAATAAAACACTGTCTTCTCCTCCTCCGTTCTCTGTTCGTTTTTTGCCTTAGCTTCCTTTACTAACTCCTTTATTTTAGCTCATTCTTCCTCAATTGCATCTATCCTTAGTCAAACATTTTTTAACCCCTCTTTGTCTGCTAATTTGCATGTCTTATTCATGATTTCATTTACTATTGCCTGGGACTTAACCCGCCGAGTCCTGACCGGTTTTTTACCCAGCCTACCCCCAGATCCAGACCGATTTTCGACTTTTTGTTTTTTGTCTGAAACCTTCGCTATTGGTGAGAAACATCGAAAATTCATAGTGAAATCACGATCCTGAGGTAAAAAAATGTTGATACAGGCGTCACTCAACCTTACGTTTTCCTTCTTTTTCAGGGTACCTGGCTAAGAAAACGAACTATGGAAGGGTTGACTAATTCAAACCACTTTAAATTACATATTTATTTCATTTATTTGGTACGAATTTGTGTGTAGTAAATGTCTATAATGGTTTTCACACAATAAAATAGGCGTTTATAAGCATTGATCACTTACCCCAAACCCCAGTATATGGCACCTTCCTTTACGACATTACAACCTCATCACTTCTGTTTGTTTCTACCTCTAGCTTCTTTGTTTCTTTGTCCTCCACCTCAGGAATCACTTTCACCATGAATTTCGTCATTAGAGAGACCGTGGGGCAACATACCTTTACTGGCTGGGTTACTGCTAACAGGTGAATTGCCCAGTGTGGGGGGGGAGGGGGGGCTAGGAGAGGCCAGGCAGTAACCCCGCTTGACAGCAGGTAGAGGAAGGTCTCCCACATCTGCCTACCAAAAATCACCTGCGAATGTTGAAAAATGTGCACACAATGGTCCTAGCAATTGCGTGACGTACGATGTACGTCGCTGGGTCTGTCCGCGGAAAAAAGTAGCAACGTACATCGTACGTCGATGGGACTCGGCGGGTTAAACTTCACCTTCAATGGCCCCGCCCCCTCCTTCCTCGTACTTACCTAACCTAAACACTTCTTCAATCTCTTCTTGGAATTCGTTGTTACCCTCCATGACTACTGATATTATTTCTTTAACTTTACTCAATTCTTCTCTTTCTCTTTCAGATCTTATTGTGATACGCTTTTCTTTTACCCCTAAAATTATTACACATATTTTCTTATCTGCTACATCCCTGACTAAAGATTCTCTACTTTTCAGTACCCTAACCACTTCCTTCTCCACCTTTTCCTTGCTTTGTTGTTCTATAATCTCTTTCACATTTCCATTCCATTCCTCCTGAATTTTCTTCCACCCCTTTTGTTGCTCCTTGATTTCCTTAATATGATCATCTTGCATCCTTGATTTTGAATCATACCCATCTAATTTACTTTTCATTCTGTCTCTTTCTTCTTCCAACCTCTTGTTTTTCCTCTTCAGCTGTTTTATTTCATTTGTGGCAGATTCATTACTTACTTTCAATTCCGTTCCTTCTCTTTCTTGTTCCGCATTGCGTGTGCAAACCTTTTCCAGCTTGTTCTGTAAGACTTTGATCTCTCTCTCCTGGTCTAGGGTCCGCTCCTGCAGCTCTCTAATTACTACCCATACCTTCTTAATTCCTGGACATTCCTCTCCGCCATTTTATCTACTCTTGCAACTCTTGTTTGATTTGAGTTTGGTACTTCCATTTCCCACATCTTGATCGGAGAAGCCCACAAATTCCCTTTCACCAGATGTAAACAAACTGCCGTCGCTTTCCGCCATGATACAACCATATGGAAACTTTTCTATTCTACTGTATCGTGTCCTCTTTATCCCGAAACCTGCATTTTTTAAAACTAATGTCCGACAGGACCACCACTCACGCACTCATTCACATAATCACAATAGGCTGGTTTCCTTTCGCCACTGACTCAGCGATTATTAACCTGCGATCCAGGAAGACTCTGTCTCCGTTGGCGACCTGTGTGTGTGTGTATTTACCTATTTGTAGTATACAGGAATTAAGCTAAGCTCGTGTTGTCCTGTCTCCATATCTACATTCATCTAATCTAGTTTTAAATACATGAATGTTTTTCGCCTGCACCACCTCTTCATCTAAGTCATTCCAAATACTTATGCTTCTGTTCGGAAAACTGAACCTTTTGAGATCATTAAGACATCTACTTTTATTCAACTTGAAGCCACTTGTTCTTCCAACATCCAACACAAAAAGATCCTCTCTATCCACCCTTTCCAATTCTCTTACATTTCTAAATATCGTGATCAAGTCACCTCTTTCCCTTCTCTCGCGCAGTGTTGGTAACTTCAGGTTTTCCAATCTCTCCTCGTAGGTGAGTTCCCTTAAACATGGTAACATCTTCGTTGCCATCCGTTGAACCCTCTCTAGTTTATCAATAAGCTTCTTCAAATGAGGTGACCATACCACAGCTGCATACTCTAGTCTCGGTCTTATCATGGTCACTGTCAACTCCCTCAACATTTCCTCATCCATATAATTAAAAGCCACTCTCATGTTGGTCAGTAATCTATAAGTTCCCTCAATGATTTTGTTTATATGGTTTTCTGGTGACAAGTCATCTCGAATAATCACTCCCAAGTCTTTCTCATCCTTTCTCTTACTAATTATCTCATTGCCCATTTTATATGTCCAGTGTGGTCTTCTTTCACTTATTCCCATTTCTAATACATGACACTTCTTGGCATTAAAGTCCATTTTCCAAGTCTGGCTCCAACTGTGTAGTTTGTCCAAGTCCTCTTGCAGTTCTTTACAACTATCAATACATTTAATGTTTCATAATTTTAGCATCATCTGCAAACATACTCATGTAACTATTCAAACCCTCTGGCAAATCATTTACATATATCAGAAACATTATTGGGGCCAGGACAGAGCCCTGGGGTACTCCACTAGTCACATTTCTCCATTGTGAAACCTTGTCTCTTATTACTGTTCTCATCTGCCTTCCTATCAAATAATCTCCCATCCACTTTAATAGTTTCCCATGTGTGTGTGTGTGGCGTATTCTCTCTTCCTTGCACAACGTTTGCCTAACACATGCGATGCACACAACAGATTTCTCCACGAACATTCGCTGCACGACATACGTATATAATGTCATATATGTGTCGCTGTGTGGCGTATTTTCTTGCCTCTGATCATTACGTAACTTTCCGCTGTCAGTCAATGAACGCAATATTTCTCGGTGAACACTCGCTGCACTATTTTATACGTATATTTCACACTGAACCATATGCAATATAAAACGCTATCACATGATTCCATCCCAGCCTCTTCTGTTATTCCCTTCCTTACTGTATGGTGTACGAGAGCGCCTGCTTCCTTAGCAACTGATGCATATGTCTTAGTATCTCTATGGCATAACATAATGTCTGCTATGGTAGGTCAGTTATTTCACTAATCCAGGCACTATATGTTTCAGATATAAGTAATGGCTTCACTATAAGGGTAAAATACATCATTTACAGGCAGGGTGAGTGGAAACCACGCTATAACAAACCAGACTCCTGCCTCTAGGCCTAACGGCTGATAACGAGCCCCAGTGCTTTACAAACAATATATCTACGTTCAATAGACACAATCACTTCACAGTATAGTCAAAAACACTGTACAATCACAATATTTCAATAATGGCTTCAGCCTCGGAAGAGAGGGGGAAAATGGCGGATTTAAAGGGACAACGCAACACAGCACAACCCTGCTGTCTGGCTGCTAGTGGAGCACTGAGATTCTATCACTACATACAGGCACATATGAGCCATTGCAGTGTTGCCAAGGTCTTACCTCGGGAGAGACAAGTGACTGCTAGAACGCACCAAAATTTGACACAAATAGACCGAAAACTTATTTTTTGGTTATACAGTAATTTTTTTTGCTTTTTTCACGCGATTTGCGGCCATGTGCATTAACACACCACACCACATGGAACGCAAATCGCGGTCCTGTGCGTGAAAGGGTTAACTTGTCTTTTAGCCTTCAATGCCTGTTTCTTCTGAGGCTTTCTTTTTTCCCTTTTGCATTCAATCATTCAGGTTCTCTCCTGTCTAGTGATGCAAAGGCACTGAATCTATTTGAGATGCTCAATCCAGTTGAGGTTTCTTCAGATGGATGTTTCCTCTTCCTCTGCCTACTGTTTCCCATCTTTATAAGCCATTACGGTCTTTGACTGAAACCAGTGTAATGCTTTCCCTTACAGTGGATTTTTCTTTTTTTCTTTTAATGTAAGTAAGATGGAACTAAAGGCCTGGAGCCCGCAAACTGTTCCTTCCAAGAAAAAAACAAAAACAACACAAAAGAGAGCCAAATTCAAGATCCGATCAATTCAAGATGCCTGGACACACTGCGTTTGAAAGACTGGAGATCATAGGAAGCAAGAAATACACACAGAAGGAGACAGTTCCAGAGTTGACCTGTTGCATAAATGAAGGACTGGGAGTAATGGCTAACTCTTGCATTAGAGAGTTGGACAGAAAAGGGATGAGAGTTTGTTGCTAGACAGGTGCTATGTGCCCGTCGTAGAGGTGGAGGGATGCAAGCAGACAGTTCAGAGAAGCACTGACCATTGAAGTAACAATAGAAAAGATAAAAAGATGCAACAGTGCAGTGAAGAGACAGAGGTTGAAGGGAGCCAGTAAGAGGGGGAGAGTTAATGAGATGAAAAGCTGAGAAATTACTGCTCTGCCTCTTGCTACAGTCGTGGGTGGGGATCTGACCTTTTTCAGGGTCTGACTGAGTCTTCACACTCCTGATTTCATCCTTCATTTTGCCAGTTTCCTTCTGACTTTCTGCAACTTCATTCCTTAAGCTCCTAATTTTTTATCTTGTGATTTTTTTGGGCATCTTCTTTATATCTTACCTACTCTGTGAGCTTTTCCTCATAAGTATGTGATACAGAGAGAGAAGGGGGGGGGTAGAAAAAAGGGGGAGGGCAGTAGTGACATAAGGAGAGGGAGGGAGATGAAGCAAATGAAACCCTGGCCTGCCTCGAGTTGAATCTACATTTTCTCCTGCCTGTGTTGGCAACAATGGCCATAATGTGATGACAAGGAGAGGGAGGGAGATAAGGTAAATAAAACCCTTGCTTCCCTGGAGGAAGATCTACAGTACTATCCCCCGTCTATTATTATGCAAACAATGATCTCAACTGATAAGGGAATGGAAGGACGGAGGGAGAGGAGGAGGACAGACCAATGGAAGGTGGATGAGTGGGGGGGAGGGACAGAGGTAGGGAAGACAAGATGATGTAAGAAGAGTGTAAATAAACAATGCCAGGGATGGGGAGTTTGGGTCCTTACTAAAATGTATATTATGTATGCACTTGTTTCGTTTTTGAAGGCTCCAACATGCTTGCATGCGTCGGCCTTGGTCACCTAATGGCAGCTCTCCACGCTGCTCAATCTCTGGCAGCCTCCCTGTTCAGTCCCTTAACCCTTAAGTCACACTTAATGACCTCGTCCCATGTCTTTCTCGGCCTACCCCTCCCCCAATATTAACACCTCTCACCCTCTGTACCCAATTATCATCCTCCATCCTCTCCACATGTTCAAACCACCTCAGCCTACCCCTCCTCATCACAACACCAACACACTCCAGTCCCATCCTACCCCTCAACTCTTCCATCGTAAACCCAGCCCCCCCAGGCCTTGCACGCAGGGGTGCACTGCACATCCACCTAATCATTGTCATTTCTGTACATTTGCACATCCACCTAATCATTGTCATTTCTGTACATTTAAACCTGCGAATATCCTCTTCCTTTACTGCCCAGGTCTCACTACCATACAGCATCACACTCCTAACACATGCTGCATACAAAGACCCCTTAGCACGTAAGAAGAGTCCTCTCAATGTCAGGAGAGGCAACAGCTCCCTGAACTTCTTCCAATCACTTCTCACCCTAGCAACCGAGCTAACTCCAGCCCCACCTCCGGCACATAACATATCTCCCAAATAACAAAACCCCTCCACACACTCAAGAGACTTACCTGCAAGTTCAACCCTCTCACACCTAACAATCTCCACGGGCTCTCCCCGACACGCCGCACACATGAAATCAGCATTATCTCGCAGTCTACCTCTAATACCACTAATCTCTTGTGCACCCATTTATCACAAACACTACACAAGATGGAATTACTTCCCACACCCATGTGGCAAACTGCACATGGCCACTCTCCCTCTCCTCTGATTGTACCGCCACCAACCCTAGATATCATCACTTTTGTTTTATCTGCATTTACCCTGAAGCCCTTGTACCCCATACCATCTCTCCACTTCTTAAATCTTTCCTCAGCCTTCCCTTCATTCTCTGCAATCAACACCAAATCATCAGCATACAACATCTCCCATGGGAGTCCATCTCTGAAGTCATGTGAGAGGGGTAAAAAAATTTGAGGATCAACAGGATTTTTTTTTGTTTTTTTGAATGCTTTAGACACATAAAACAGTGGCCCTTATGGAACTTTTGCGCTATTCAATTTGTGCAGTATTTTAGTGACACAATAACCACTTAAAACAAAGGCCTACTATACTGGGCATCCATGTGTCTATCCAAAACTCACCTGATCTGGCTCCAATTCTTTGCTATGCTCTGTGCTTGAGTTCTTCCTCTTGCTCTTCACTACTGTCTCATAACCTACATCACGAGAGAGTGTGCCATAGTCTCGTACATGTGTTGGGGAGTCACAAGGGATATTATGCAGTACAGATGGCACATACAGGGAGGCTGCTTCTGGTAGTATGCTGAAACCACTTCCTCCCAAGCCTGGTTCATCTTCACCTATTTCATTCCCTGAACCTTGGTCTTCCTCATTTGCTTTAGTGTCCAACCCCTGAAAAAACAGACATGACATTATAATGGCCAATCTTTGGAAGAAATTATTTTAGAAGTAATGTACTCCATTTATCAATGAACTTACTCTACTTTCCTGCTACTAACTTCCCCATTTCCCTGCATGCCCTTACTCATACAGGTGACTAAATTTTTCAGTCCATTCTGCTAAGAAACTGGTGCATATAACTTTTACTTAAAATAAAAAACATCTGAATCCCTCAATCAATATAAAATGTGAAAGCCATGCAAAAGCAGCAATAAATCTTGCTAAATCAAACTTTCTTGACAACCAAGCATCCAGACTACTAAATAATCCTACTGGCAATTGAATATTCTGGTCAACTCTCAACTGTTTCAATAACAACTTTAAGAAGTCATCATCCATTCCCCCATTAAAATCTTCACACAGAAACATTATCAATGACCTAAGAGGAAAAGTGAACATCCTTGCTAGTACGTTTGCCACAAATTCTACCTTAGAGGAAGTTAGCCAGAACGTCCCTGTACTAGAACTTGACTCTCCTGAAACTGCTCAACTTATTACAAAAACTAGATACGTAAAATCCATCCTAGGCAATTTACCAACCAACAAAGCTCCAGGTCCAGATGGAATTTCTCCTGCTCCTGTTCTAGCTAAATTATTCAGACTATGCACCCATACTTTTTCATTCCCTAATTCTTGGAAAGAAGCCAACATCCACCCAGTCCTAAAGAAAGGAAGTTCCTTTGGCCCCTCTGATTACAGACCAACAGTGGTGGGGAGGCGGTGGCTCAATCGGTAGAGAGGTGGCCTGCAGTCCTAACGGACCCAGGTTCAAATCCTCGCTGGGGCAAGGAACAGTTTAAGGATTTGAATTTCATTAAATCAGGCTTTACTGATCTACTGGCTTCACTGATCTACCAGAATACCTGCCGACATGTCATAAAAATACCCCCGCTAATACCAATACACCAGTCCAGTGTGACAGCCCTAGCATGTATTCAGTATGGACGGTGGGTGTTAGCGCTGAAGTGGTGACATGTAGAGGTGTATGGTACGTAGGAGGACTGCTGGGCCTTGATAGCAGGATGTGAAGCCTATGCCCAGAGTATTTAAAAAAAATTAAAAAAAAAAAATCTCTTGGTAAAGTATTTGAGATTGTAATTAATAAGCATACTGTTAAACATCTTGAATCCAACAACTTAATTAGTGAGAAACAGTATGGTTTTTGCTACAAAAGATCCACTGTTGATATACTCAAGCTCTTGACTCATACCATCCATCAGCCAACTGACCAACATGGAGAAACCCGTGCATTTGCCCCTGATATTTCTAAAGCTTCTGACAAGGTATGGCACCATTCCCTGCTATCCAAACTCCCTTGCTATGGCCTATCATCTCTTGTTCCACTGATTTCCTCATATCTCAGTGATAGACAAATAGGATCAAGACTTATCTAAGATCACTGAATGGGGACAAAATAACCTTGTCTCATTTCTATCTATCTATCTATCTATTGCCAGACACCTTGATCCCGAACAGGGTGGCCACAAAAAAATCGGCTCCATGTCACTCTGTCCCCTGCCATTTCACTACCACGCTCCCAACTCACAACCCCCCTCTCATATACCTCTCCACTCCATCTCTCCATCTCATCCTCGGCCTCCCCCTCCCCCTCGCCCCCTCCACCTCACTCACATACACTCTCCTCGTCAGTCTTTCACTCTCCATCTCATTTACTGCTAGTAAAACCAAATACTGTATATACAATTTACTAAGAGACAGATATTGCCTGACTCCTACGTTACCTTCAATGATATTAATATTCCTATCTCTAAAAGTATGAATGTCTCAATGTTTCACTTAACAATGCTCTCAGCTGGACCTCTCGTGTTAGATCACTTGCTAAAACTGCTTCAAAGAAACTTGGATTATTGTACACAGCCCGTACCTTCTCACTGATGAGCAACTAGCTATAATTTATAAGAGTCAAGTGCACTCTCAGCTGGAATATTGCTCACCCTTGTGGAATGGATGTGGAGAGGGTGCACTAAAACAACTAGACAAAATTCAGAATAAAGCTGTTAGAATGATTAATAACCCTGCAATTACAAATGAACTACCCCCCCCTACAGGTAAGAAGGAATGTTGCCTCCCTTGCACTGTTTTACCGATATTTTTATGGCATGTGCCCAGACGAAGATGCATTCATTGTGCCAACTCTCCACGCTTTCCCCCATGCTGCATGGTCATCTGGTATTACTCATGACAGGACTGTCACTGCCGTTTTGCCAAACCTCTATCAAAATTCTTTTATTCCCTGAACTGCATCTCTTTGGAACTCACTTCCCCAGAATAGTTTCCCCCCAAACTTCAGCCTATAGTAGTTCAAGTCAAACCATTACAGATTTTTTAATGAATGGAGTACACCTGTAATCTGGTGTATGGATTACTTTTCTATTATATTTGTTTTTCCTTCCTCTGTTCATCTTCTGTAATATATCTATCTATCTATCTATACAGTAATCCCTCCAATAACCAATGCAATACAGCCAAAGGCATGACCAGAAATTGGGCTTGAGCCTTCTGGACAGGTACTTACAGACCCTAACCCAGCCTAACTCAGAAAACCACCTACATAACTCCCTACTGGACATGCATTGCACCTATTTAAGATCTTATTCACACAAAAAAGGGACACAAGGCATAATAATAAGAGAAAAGGAACCAGGGAATGAGGAATTAGAGGTGAGTATGGAAAATATTAAGCAGTTGACAGGGTACTCTAACTCCCTACCAGACATGAACGCACCTATTTAAGACCCTAATCACACAAATATGGGACACAAAGCATGAAATAAATGAAAAGGAACCACAGAATGAGGTGAGTATGGAAAATATTCAGCAGTATCCAGGGTACTTACAACACACCTGCCTCCAGTGCTGTGCTGCACTTAATCCTATGCACTCTGAATTCTAATTTCTTAACACTGCACAACACTGTAAATTTCCATGTGGTCTAGTGGCGAGTTATTGCAGTTTATTCACAAAAAATGAGCACGAGCGGCAGCCACTGGATGAGTGCCTACTCACAATGGTAATTAGGGGGAATCTGGGGAGGGGAGTGGAAGCAGGGGGCTGGTCTAATCTGCGCGAAAACAATAGCTGTTCGGCACCGCGCGCCAAGTTCAAAGTAAGGTTGGAAAAAATATCTTTTGTGTGTGTGTGTGTGT
>JAGKTI010002630.1:52520-65065 GCA_018397915.1 Birgus latro | reverse complement strand
GGACCGTGTCTACAGACAGACTGAGCTCTGATTTTGAGTACACGGCATGAAAAGCGTGTGAAAGGGTGTGGCCGATTAACGGCCGGGAGCGGGAGGATAATTCAGAAATTATCGCTCAGAAGAATGCACCGCCCGCACATAAAAACAATCACTCGTGAAAGAATGACGAAAGTTTTGACAACTTGATGCGAATATAAGTAAGAGAGCGGACGGTTTGAGAGAACGAGCGAGCGAAACATCGCACATTTCATAATAATTCGTTCCTCCCGCAAAATCACTCGATGTCACAATTTACTTTACATAATTTTACGATGTAGAAAATTCGTGACACTGTTATGCTGGCAAATATTCGTACTGGTAATATCGATATTATTCATTATAAAAACCTATTTACAGTGCATATCTATCTGATGTACTCATCACTGTTAAAACAAAAAGTTGGAAAAGGATAAGCAGGACTGAGTATGTGGAACGAGGCCAGATACGATATGGAAACATGCAATATTTATATATATATTGTTTCATTTAACTCAAATTGGAGTCATCAGAATCTCAATGCTTGGATTTATGATGACTCAAAAATGCGTCATCGGAATCTTAAACGGGTAAATGTACATACTTTCAGTACCTTTAGGAATTATATTACAACCTGTAAGAGAAAAGCTTTTGGCCTGCAGGCTGATATAATTGAAATCCAGGTCAAAGATGACGTGAGTGGCAACGTACACTAAGGTGTCCATGCTGTTTTCTGATTCAATGAACTTCTTATAGGCGACCCATTTTGTCCCCATCAGTTTCCCCACTTCATGAAGTGGACATGACGTGGCAGTCTGAAAAGAATAAGGCTATCAAAATTTGTCTACTTTACAGTATAAGTTTATGGGGTTTGGAAACACTAGTTTTTAGTAATTAGAAAAAAAAAGTATGTGTAAATGTCTGGCAGAAAATTTTGGTTATACATCAATCATATGAAAATAACAGATGATCCATGAGCTAATGACAGATAATAGCATCAGGAACATATTTACCCGTCAAAATAATAGATCCTACTCAAATAACGCTGCTCTATAGTGTTTGAGAAACAGTTAATGGCAAAAAAGAAGAAATGTTTTCAACAGATAGAAATTGCCTTAACCGTTGGGCAGCCTTTTACTGTGATATGAATTTCATGATTAATATAAGCATAATTTCAGGCAAATTTTTTATGATTAACTAAGAACATATCAGTTAAGTACTGCATCATAGACAGCCAGAGATACTCTTAATTTTTTTTTATCATCGTAATGGAACAACCACTCACTTCAAAATATGTAATGATCAAGGTGTTTGAAACAACAATTATCCCAATATCAGAGCTGTCAAGGACGTCCTCAAGTCTTTGAAAGGGTTGTCTATGTATCTGACTGCCAGGAGAGACATGAGGTTTCACCACCATCATCAGCATCCACACCCCCAGCATCACATGCTCCCACCACCATTGACTTTTAGTTATCTTTATATCTGGAATACAAAATTTAGTCAAGCAACAGATATGGATCACCAAAAAATATGATGGCCCGTTTGTGGCAGCTTTCATGAAATAAAAGTAGTGGTTGCAGTAAGCTGCCACCTGTGAGATGAAATTAACCCGAGGTGTCCTGTCGATGTATGGGTACGTCATGATGTTTCGTCACAGCTACACCCATCGACGTACTGGTATGTTGCGGAATTGCAAGGATCATAATCTTCACAAATTTCAAATTTCGCGCTTGATTTTGGGTATATAGGCGCGGACGACCTTCCCCTATCTGCCACCATGTGGGGACACTCAGCGACTCCGTGTGACCCGCACGCGGCCGCACCTCGTCCACTCACCTCCCAGCAATGACCCAGGTCAGACATGGCACGCCAAGGCCTCTCAGACGACCAGATACAAGCCGCCCTTGACGCCTTCACAGGCGACAGTGATTCGCCCATCGATGACGAGGTGGGGGATAAAGATTACATCCAACCTGAGGAGGAGGAAAGCAGTAGCAGTGACGAGGAGGTATCTTCACCCTGAAAGCGGTGCTACATCACGTATCGCGCTGCTAGAGAGGGCCTGCCTGCACCTAAACAGAGTGGCAGAACCTCTCTCAAGCCACTACGTGATGTAGCGGGGGAAAGTGAGGACGAGGACGAGGTTGAGGAGGGAGCAGTGGGACGTGCTGCAACGTGGTATGGCCATGAGATTATAACACATCGCGGCTCCGAGAGGACAGCATGTCGTTTACTCAGGTACGGGCCTAGTGTCTTGTTTGGGGAGGCCGGAAGTGGTGTGGAGGAAGTACAAAGTGAAAGGGAAAGTCTTGTGGTGGTGAGTGAAAGGGAGGGTGGCGGGAATTAGTCACTGCACTCACATGGTGGTGTGAGGCAGCGTACATCACGAGGTGCGGCAGTGAGTCAGCAGGGTGATTCACGTAGTGTGGTGATGGAGCAGGGAGGTGAGGATGAGCCACTCCCCAGCACGTCTTATGCTCCCCAATATGCTCCCCAATATTCCCAAACCTACTCACCACGCCCCCTGATGTTCCCCAAGGTCGTAAGGGTAAAGGTAAGGGTAAAGGGTGAGGGAAGAGGAGTGCGAGTGGGGAAGGCCTCCGATCTCCTCCTCCCCAGCCTCCCCCACCATCACCTCCTCCCCACCCCGACGAAGGCGACGATGGGGTGATGTGACATGGAATTGGGAAGATGGGAGTGATTTTTCTCCCATAATTCACCCCTTCACTGAGCAGGGACGAACAGGCTGCACTACTCCTTTAATACACCGTGGCTCAAGCAGTCTGGATTTTTTCCACATGTTTTTCGGTGAGGGTTTTGTCCAGCAAATTGTCGATCAAACCAACAGGTTTGCAAGCAGCCAGCGACGTGAGAGTGAAAGACTGGGCACAAGGAGCAGACATTCGATCATTTATGATTGCCCTGTTTCCCTGTCAAAGATGTTCATATTTATTTGTCTGGTACTTACGATGGGTATTTTACGTAAAAAAAGAATTCCGTCATACTGGAAAAGGGACCCTCTCATGCAGACACTGATCTTTGGCAAGATCATGAGCTGTAATCGTTTTCAGCAAATCCTAAGCCGCCTCCAATTTTACGATGCTGATGATCCTGCCAGTGTCAATGATACAGATAAGATGAGGCGAATTAGGTTGGTTTTTGATCACCTAGGGCAAACATTCCTTTCCTCATTTTATCCCTATAGAGACCTTGTCATAGACGAGAGTCTCGTGTCGCGGAGAGACAATATTTATTTTCGCCAGTACATACCCAGCAAAAGGCACCGTTTTGGCTTCAAGATCTTTGTTATGTGTGACTGTAGGACTGGTTATGTGCAAGACATAGTCTTGTACACCAGTGCACAGACAGACATAATGGAAGATTGGAGTACTGGATGGACGTTGCAGGAACCGAATGGAAAGGTGAAGGGTGGAATCATCAGCATATGAGTGGATAGGGTTAGATGTACAGCTTAGAAGGTCATTGATGAATAAAAGGAAGAGAGTAGGTGATAGGACAGAACCCTGAGGAACACCACTGTTGATAGGTCTAGGAGAGGAACGATGGCCGTCTACAACAGCGGCTTAGAATGACCAGAAAGGAAGCTAGAGATGAAGGCATAGATAGAAGGATAGAAACCGTAAGAGGGCAGTTTGGAAATTAAAGATTTATGCCAGACTCGATCGAAAGCCTTTGAGATGTCAAGTGCAATGACAAAGCTTTCGCCAAAGTCCCGAAAGGAGGATGACCAAGAGTCTGAGAGGTAGGTGAGAAGATCGCCAGTGGAGTGTCCCTGACGGAACCCATACTGACGATCAGAAAGAAGGTTGTGACAGGAAAGATGCTTTAAAATTTTTCTGTTAAGAATTGACTCGAAAACTTTTCATACACAGGATGTCAAAGCAATTGGACGATAGTTAGAGGGTTGGGAATGGTCACCCTTCTTTGGGACTGGCTGAATGAGAGCAAACTTCCAGCAAGAAGGAAAGGTACAAGTTGAGAGACAAAGGTGAAAGAGTTTACCTAGGCAGGGTGTAAGCACAGAAGCACAGTTCTTGAGGACAACAGGAGGGACTCCATCAGGACCATATGAGTTTTTAGTATTGAGGCCAGTGATGGCAGAAAACACATCAGCTGAAGAAATTTTAATGTCAGTCAGGAGGAAGTCAGAGGGGGGAAGTGATGTAGGAATAGCACCAGAATTGTCTAAGGTGGAATTGGAGGAGAAAGTCTGAGCAAAGAAATCTGCTTTATCAGTAGAAGAAATAGCTACAGAGCCATCAGACTAGAAAAGAGGAGGGAAGGATGATGAGGTAAAGTTGTTAGAAAGGTTTTTGGCAAGGTGCCAGAAGGAGCGAGAAGAATTCGAGTTGGAGAGTTGGGAACATTTAGCACGGATGAAATTGTTTTTAGCAGAGTGAAGAACAGACTTAGGACGATTCCGGGCAGAAATATATAAATGGTGTGATTCAGGGGTGGGTTGGCTCCGGTACCTCTTAAAGGCCCTCTCCTTGTTGCGGACAGCATTAGAACAAGCGTGATTAAACCAAGGCTTTGTTGCATTAGTCAGAGGATATGAGAAAGGAATGTATGCTTCCATGCCCGAGAGAATAACCTCCGTAACGCGCAAGGCACACTCAGATGGCTCTCGGCCATGGAAGCAATAATCATTCCATGGAAAATCAAAGAAGTACTGCCTGAGGGCCTCCCAATCTGCAGCTCCAAAGTGCCACAGGCGGCGTTTCTTTGGAGGGTTCACAGGCCGTACTGGAGTGATTGGGCATGTTAAGGTAATAAGATTATGACCGGAGGAGCCCAACGGAGAGAAAAGATGAACAGTGTAAGCAGAAGGATTAATTGTTAGGAAAAGGTCAAATATGTTGGAACTCTCTCCAAGGCGGTCAGGGATACGGGTAGGGTGCTGTACAAGCTGCTCTAGGTCATTAAGGATAGAAAAGACGTAGGCTTGTTCACCAGGTGGATCAGTGAAAGGAGAGGAGAGCCAAAGGTGGTGGTGAACATTGAAATCACCTAGAATGGAGATTTCAGAGAAAGGAGAAATGCATAGAATATGTTCAATCGTAGAAGTAAGATAGTCATAGAATTTTTGATAGTCAGTAGAATTAGGCGATAAGTAAACAACACAGATATATTTAGTCAGAGAATGACAGGAAAGCCGAAGCCAGAGAGTAGAGAATTCAGAAGAATCAAGTTCAGGAACACGAGAGCAAGATAGATCGTTGCGTACATTTATGCAACAGCCACCTTTGGCTTTGAAACGAGAATAGAGAAAGTAGGAGGATACAGAAAAGGGTTTGCTGTCAGTTGCCTCAGACAGCTGAGTCTCAGTGAGAAAGAGATGGTGAGGTTTAGAGGAGAAGAGGTGGTGCTCGACAGCGTGAAAGTTAGAGGAAAGGCCGCGAATGTTACAGAAATGAAGGAGTGAGTCAGAAACTGGTTCCAGGCAGCTCATTGAGTCATCACCGGGAGAGGGGCGGATGGTGGGGGCATTTATGGTCCCCCCCTGGGGACTCCAAGGCATGATTTTTGTACGCCATTTTGAAGATAATTTTGAAAAGGAAGTGTAGTGTGTAGTGTGTATGTAGTTTGGTGTTGACAGTTAGAGAAACTTGTATTGGGGAGTATGCTGGTCTACTCTCTATGTAACTGAGACACTGAAAAAGTTCAGCAAAGGAGGATGGTCAGGAACAAGTCCTGAGGGCTGATGAAATGGGAGCTCCAGCTCTCCCTGTCATCAGCTTTCCATCCTCCTTGGGAGTACTGCCCTGTTCGACTGGTGCTACAGTCTCCTCACCCTAAATGAGAATATGTACCATGAGAATGGAAGTGGAAATGTATGGAGATGACGGAAGGCTAGTTGCAATAACTAGTAGGTGAGATGGGAGATGAGTAATAAAGACTGGCGGTGAAGGTGAGTATGGAGTGAGGGGTGGAGATGAATTATGACAACACACACAATCTGTAGAGAAAATCGGAGGATAATCTCTACAAAAAGTCAAATGGGTGGATGAAGGTACACTAGTATAGTTACACAGCTGAGTTGTGAACGAAGTGGAGAGGAGAGGTGAGAGCATTGATCAGCTGGTGGAAGAACGGTAGGGGTGGTGACGTCAGAGGCAGGTGGGCGTGGTGGATGAGACCGGTTGTGAATACGTCTTATAGTAGGTATGTAGGATGAGTCTTGGAAGAGGTGGAGTTTCTCGCTGGTCTTGAGTCGATACGTGAATAGGACGGCTGAGTGGCGCGATGGTTTAATCCGAACCAGATGGGAGGCACTGAGGGGTAGACAAATGTCTCCACAGGCAGATACAAAGCTGGTGGGTGGCAGATGTGGCAGATGGCATTGACGTGGCAGATGCAGAGAGTGAACGGCAGACGCTGGAGACGGGACACCGGTAGATGAACAGGTGTCTGAACATGTGTCTGAACAGGTGTCAGAACAAGGAAGACAGGTGCGGAGGGCGGCGGCGGCGATAGTCGCGGCCTGTGTGGGGTTGTGGTCAATGTAGTGAATGGCACTGGTGAGCGGAACTGGACACCTGTAGATGCAGAGCCAGTATTACGCCATGAGAGTGAAGGCGAGGCTGTGAGAGGCAGAGTGGCAAGGAGGTGGTTGTGGCACTAAAACACTGTAGGAGGCAGTCAGAAACGACGGTCCGAACACGCTGCTACCAAAATGTAACACCCCTCTCCTGATGATTGAAGGAAAGTCCTGGAGTAGTTATTTACGGCCTTTAATTGTAGAGCACAAAGATATAGGTGTTACCTCTCCTGATAATAGCCCTCGACTGCCGAGACATGGCATTGGTTGGTGCAGAGCCTGGGAACGCTGCTTATGCTGTAGTTCTAGGATACAGTGGGGGGGCATACAGTGAGGGGCATATAGCGGAGGCATACAGTGAGGGCATAATACATACATATAAGAGGAATGGTACAAGGGTGACCATTCCCAACCCTCTAACTATCGTCCAATTGCTTTAACATCCTGTGTCTCAGAAGTTTTCGAATCAATTCTTAACAGAAAAATCATAAAGCATCTTTCCTGCCCCAGCCTCCTTTCTGATCGTCAGTATGGGTTCCGTCAGGGACGCTCCACTGGCGATCTTCTCACCTACCTTTCGGACTCCTGGTCATCCTCCTTTCGTTTCTTATGTGAAAGCTTTGCCACTGCACTTGACATTTCAAAGGCTTCGATCAAGTCTGGCATAAATCTTTAATTTCCAAACTGCCCTCCTACGGTTTCTATCCTTCCATCTGTGCCTTCATCTCTAGCTTCCTTTCTGGTCGTTCTATAGCCGCTGTTGTAGACGGCCATCGTTCTTCTCCTAGACCTATCAACAGTGGTGTTCCTAAGGTCTCTGTCCTATCACCAACTCTGTTCCTTTTATTCCTCAATGACCATCTAAGCTGTACATCTAACCATATCCACTCACATGCTGATGATTCCACCCTTCACCTTTCCATTCAGTTTCCGTAACGTCCATCTCAGCAGTTACTTCAACAAACAAGAGATGGTGCTATTTGACACTTAATGTCTGACTTGGCTCATGTCTCTGATTTGGGTAAAAATAATCTTGTTATTTTTAATGTATCAAAGACTCAGTTCTTATACTTATCAACCCAACAAAATCTTCCTCAGGATTACCCACTAATGTTTAATAATGTCCAGCTCAGTCCTGCATCATCCTTGAACATGCTTGGGGTTTCATTTTCTCGGGATTGATCTTGGAAAGAACATATTACATCTCTTGTGAAATCCGCTTCCAAGAGATTAGGTGTGCTAAGCCGTATCCGGAGTTTCTTTACCCCTGCACAGTTGTTGACCTTGTACACGGGTTTTATTCGTCCGTGTATGGAGTACAACTCTCATGTGTGGGGAGGCTCCCCACATGCAGCTCTTCTCAATAGGGTGGTGTCAAAGACTTTTCGTCTCATTAACCCTCCTCCTCTTACTGATTCCCTTCAACCTTTGTCTCTTCACCGCACTGTTGCATGTTTATCTCTCTTCTTTCACTTCTTCAACGGTCACCGTTCCTCTGAACTGTCTGCTTGCATCCCTCCACCACTACGATGGGCACGTAGTACCCGTCTAGCAACAAACTCTCATCCCTTTTCTGTCCAACTCTCTAATGCAAGAGTTAACCGTTACTCCCAGTCCATCATTTATGCAACTGGTCAACTATGGAACTGTCTTCCTCTGTCTGTATTCCCTACTTCGTGTGTTCCCCAGTCCAGGCATCTCGAAATGAATGGATCTTTAATTTGGCTCTCTTTTGTATTGTTTTTGTCTTTTCTTGGAAGGAACAGTATGCGGGGCCCATGGCATTTAGTTCCTTCTTCCTTGCATTGAAAAAAAAAAAATGTTCACTTAACTGTGAGCTCATATAAATGAGAGCACAAATGAGATCGCACATCTCTTGCCTCACCTCATTCAGCTCATTGTTCGGCTCAGATTTGGGTAACTAAAACAATATTTAGCACAGATCTTACACTTTTCTGCTTTTGCCCGTTTATAAGAGACGCAGATGAATTTACATTAAAAAGAACTTTATCTTTTCCTTGGCTCTTGCTAGTTTTTCTTTACGAACGACAACGAAACTACGTCGTGTGATGTGTTGGCAATTCATAATCTTGATACATAGAACGAATTCTCTACGCTGTCATATATAAATAGCCTGTCTGGTTAGCATCTGTTTGGTTTGGTAGTGAATGTTTCAAAACTGAAAGAGGTTGCAAAGTTACTTTGAAGTTGATTTTAAGTTCTTCAACCTTATGTTTACGTGAAACTCAGTAATACATGTACAGATTAGGATATTTAGTATATCCACAGTGATATTGGAAATCTGACTGTATTGATCTGAGAATCATTTCAGATAAATATAATTCATTATGATGCAATGGTATGGGAGTGAACGCTTTAATACGACTGTAAATTGCTTTGCAATATTTTCCTTTACTAGATTGGCCAGTGCGATGCCTGTTCTCAACGTACCCCTCATGCTTCCACCGCCTGAGCCGGTTACCCAAGCTATGGCACGAGCTGACAGGGCCCCCATCCACAGCCAGGAAGTTGTTGCGTTCTGTCAGGGAGGTTGGGCGTAAGGGCGGCTGTGTTTCCATGTTCAGTCTAAGAGAGATATTCAACAATTGAATATAAAATACAACTTTGTCCTACTGGTTACTTTGCATCAGGTGTAGGAAGTACGATTTGTAGTTACTTTTAAGTCTTTCACAAACATAACATTGCTTTCACTGCACTCCTGTTGCTACCAGATATTGTATTAAGTACGAGATTAGTAGTAAACTGTTTGATGAAGGCTATTTATAAAACTCATTCAGTTCGAAAAACTTCTTCTGAGTTGAATACCTTCTGAATGTAGGGACAATATATAAAAATCTTGAACTATCTTTGGATATTGGGAGGCAAGTTTGGATACTGGTACTAAATTTGAGGTAGTGGACGGCAAGAGGCGAGTGATATATTTCATTCATAGGCAGAGTTCGACATTTTTTTGAATCCATAGTATATTTGCTGTAATGAGGTTCATCCACAAAAAAAAAAAAAAGTGCCATATAGCTCGTAACTTAAGGCCTGCCTAGGATTGGCTGTGCCTAGTACTTCTCTGGTTTTCTGCTTCATATCCCGAAAAAGACCCACGTAGCAGCCTAATAATCTCTCCACCCCATGAAAGATGTGCGAAACTGTAATAAGTTATGGAAGAATGTACATGTAACAGGAATAGGTTATAACCAACAATAGCGGAGCGAAATTCGTAAAAAAAAACAACAGTAACAAGTCATTATACTAAGGCTTTAAGCAAGAAAAACAATTCTCTAAGCATCCCTCCAAAAAATTAAGCAAAAGAAACAAACCTCAAAGCAACAGAATCACATCTCTTTGTAAGAGAAGCAACCCTTAAAGCAACAGAATCAAATCTCTAGGCGACAGAGAGAAATCTCTAAATAACAGAAAGAACCCTCTAAGCACCAGGAAAAAAAAAAAATCTAAGCAACAGAAATGAACCACAGATCAACAGAAACAGACCTCTAATCTAGAGAAACAAATATCTTAGCAAGAGACAGGTTGGTGCTTAAGAGACAGGTTAGCTGGCACGACCGGGCGCTTTATCACACACTCATAGGCTCTGTGTTACGGGTTATGAAGGAAAAATGTTCCATGGGTACCACAAACATCACTTACTCTTTGGAGAAATGAACTATCTCCACCAACTACCTAAGCAAGGAAAATATGTCTAAGGAACAATAAAAACTAATAAAAAGCAAACATGTCTTCATACAACAAGCAGTTTATTTAACAACAAACTTATACAAGAAAAGTAAGTCTAAAGCAAAAAAGGATTGTCTTCTCTCGAAGGGAAGCGTGTGAAAACAAAAATGGGTCTTAATTAAAAGAAGTCTGAAAGGAAAAGAAGAATGCCATTAATTAGTCTTACAATAAAAGTTGCCACTAGCCGGTAAATTTCTTTTCTGATTTCCTGTTGACCGAGAGATAATATTATGCTGTGTGTTTTCATGATGTCTGAAGTATAATGATCTGTAAACACGAAAAACGTCGAAAGCTTCTTCATTTATAGTTTTTGTCATAAGTGTGTTTTCATGCTCAGTTTCTGATACTTATGAATCAAAGAATATAAAAAAGGTGGAAACTATCTTGATCGAGGTGTGCCAGTATAAGGTAGTAAAAGATTAGTAAGTCTCCCCGACAAAGATACCCTGCTCTGTCAATGGGGGTACAACATGACTAACAGGAACGCGTTACCTCGTGACTAATAACAACACGGTACAACTCGTATGTCACTAACAGCAACTTGGTACAGTATGTCACTTACAGCAACACGGTACTGTACAACATCACCAACAGCAACACGGTGTTATATCACTAACATTAACAAGGTACCATATCACTAACAACAACACTGCATTACAGGACCAACACGGTATCATAATTATGACTAACAGCAACACAGTGCCACATGACTCGCGATCAAAGTGTAAGGGAAGGTGAGGCTGCAAAGTGATCTCTACCAGCCTGGAGCAACAGATGAGCTCTGAGTGCTGACCGGCCTCCTAGGTCCCTTTTGTAAACTGTGAACACTTTTCCTTCCCCTCTTACTACACCACCCTGTGAGTACCTTCCCCTCCCCTCTCACTACGCCACCCAGTAAACACCCCCCCTCCCCTCTCACCACATGAGTCAGTGAACAACTCCTCCTTCCTTCTCACTCTCCAATGACAATTTACATACTCCAAGAGATACACTAGACAGATCCACTAAAACAAATTGATCAGCCGGGTTACTAGGAACATTTTCACATATTTTCATGCTGATCCTCCTATTAGTGTTGTATAATTCCCTGGAGAGACAGACACAAACAAACAAATGTGACTAGATAGCCCTACCCCCGAGTATAGAAGATACTGTCATGCAGAATATAATGTTGCTGCACGCGTATACTTAGGTCACTAAGTTTACTCCATAGGCAGTGGATTAAGAGAAAAAAATCCAACTAACTTCAAAACTTTATTAATATATATCCTTACACAAACGGTACAAGTGATAACCATGATAATACACTGCGTTGAGAGATACCGAGAGCAACCCTTATACCTTGCTATTTGTATAAGTTTATATATAAATCTAAATTATTTATGCATTCATTTACTTGGTTGCTATGTACTGCTCTCCATATCAAACTTAAAATGAAGTAAGTAATTTATGTGAAGAGCGTTGTGAGCAACGGTGATGTGTGAGGTTAGTGGTAGTGATAGTGGTGTGTGTCTTAGGTGGCCACATGACCTCTTTGGCTCCACCTGGTTCCACCACACACCAGCTCCATCACCAGCACCACCACAACCACTGTGAATCCATACCCAAGCACCGCGAACATGCCCTGAAAATGGATAACGCGGCATTTAGGGCAGTATTATTTTCATCTCTGCACGAAACAGATAATACCCCTTTTTCATGCGTAGTCAGTTCATACGACGTCAATCATATTTGTCTATAAAAGATCTATTAAAACATTCTTGTACTGTATAGTGCTGACGTTTAATCTAATCTTACACTCAGATAATGTCAGTATAGACTAGTTCTCTGAGGACGATGTTGAGATTCATAAGCTTTATCCATAACTCGTGTGTCTTTCTGTCACCCACAGACAACTGCCCTAACACTACAATATAGGCTACTTCAATGTACCAGATATGAAGTCAAGTTCACCATAATCACAAAATATACCAGGGGAAGACAGGGGGGGAGGCAGTGTCCAAAGTACGTAGCTAGATTTGTAATTATAAAAGGCAGGGTTTATTATGGACTTATATTTTTATCCGAAATACATACCTACATGATAAAATGCGACACAGTACATAATTACCTACGACATGTTGAAAGATGCTCGTAACTCGGTTGCATACACCCAACTTTCTCGCCACTTCACTCTGATGAAGTGTATATATATCTATATCTATCTATCTATCTATCT
>JAGKTI010002630.1:38708-52109 GCA_018397915.1 Birgus latro | reverse complement strand
TATATATACACATTACTTACTCGTACTAAAAGGGTAATGAAACACATTTTCAGCCCCGTAGATCAAAAAATCTCTTGCGAACCGAGTAAAATCTTCTTGGTGTAATGATAAAATGCATTATCAGACAGAGGGAGATAAATGGTACAGTGGGGTAAATCTTATTATTAGTAATGAAGGAAGTTATAATCATGACTTACCCAAAGACTGGTGAGTGAGAGAATGGTGGAAACAGTAACGATCCTGCTTGGGTTCTTGCACATGCTGGAGTTGGGTTCTGAGTACTTCATCCATTTATCGTACAACCCTGATTCCACCAACGTGTAGGATCTAACCAGAAGAAGAGACATTTATGTGTCTGTATGTGGAAAATAACTTGCTAAGAAAAATGAAAGGTGAAATACCGAGCTCTCATCTGTTCTTCCCAGGCATCGCAAGGAATATATGTATGTATGTATGTAAATTTATTATATACTCGTAGCCCTCTTTTGAAATAGAGATTATAAATAATTGTTAGGATTTTATGTTTATCTCTAAAAAGAATTATACTGCAACTGTTGTTATTTGTAGTACATTATTGCTTATTTTACTAAACTGGGGCACTCACAATTTATTAATTCTTGGTGAAAAGAGGCTGTTCTTCTGAGCCACCATAGCCAGAGGGTTGGTTGCATAGACGCTCTGTGAGAGGTAAAAATCACATTGACCTGCAAAAAGAATTGCTTGATATTATTAATAAAAAGCGTAGACATATTATTAGCAAACTACTGAAGTGTTCCTTTTACGGACTTACAAGATGCTTCTTATTCTGAAATGCCAGAGCAGAGTCTTTCATTTGTCTAACAATAGTTTTCATTTAATTACCACTTTGCCTCTTGTCAACAGTCGTATGTCCCTGAAAAACTCATTTTTGTAATATCCGTCAGTTTCAGTGTCTTCCTTTGCTCCTTGACATTATTAACCCGCCCCCTACCGTCAACGTATGATGCACGTCGCAACCTTATGTCACACTCAGTCCCGACGACGTGCATCGTATGTTACGCAATTGCAAGGGCTGTCGTTTCCACATTTTTCAAGTTTCGTGGGAGATTTTTGGTGCATAGATGCGTGACGCCTTTCTTTACCTGCCGCCAGGTGGGGATGCTCCCTGACCCGCGCTCACCTGTGAATTGGCCACTCACCTTGTAGCAGCGACCCAGGACAGACAAGGCGCGCCAAGGTCTCTCTGACGAGGAAACCCAAGCCGTCCTGGATGCCTACCCAGCTGAGGAATTCACTGGCGATAGTGATTCACCAATAGATGATGATGTCCTGGACAAAGACTACGTGCTTTCGGCTGAGAAGATGAGTAACAGTGACGAGGAGGTTCCGTCTCCGAGGAAGTGGCTGTACGTAACATACCATCAGGCAGGCCAAGATAGACCACGAGGACGTGGACGCACCTCTATCCAGCCTGTGCATGAAAAGTCGGACGAGGACGAGGATGAGGAAGAGGGCAGAGCACGTGGAAGTGGTGCTGCCACGTGGTTGGGAAGTGAACGGATCTCGCCACGTGGAGTGGAACGAGCGAGGCGGCGTAAAAGGTATGGCTCTGTTTCTTTGTCTGGAGATAAAGGAAGTGTAGGGACGGGAGTGAGGAGTACAGAAAGTGAAAGTGGTGGTGTTAGGAAGGGAGGTAACGTGCTCCCAAGTGGTGCACCTCGGTGGCAGGGAGGTGATGTGGAGCCGCTCCCTAGTGCGTCATTCGCCCCACAATATTCCCGTGCTCCCTCTCCACAGACCCGTGCGAAAGCGAAGAGGAAAGGATAGGGAAAATGGAGAGGGAAGAGGACCATGAGTGGGGAAGGGCCGCGCTCTGCACCTCCCCAGCCACTCCCACAACCCTCTCCTCCGCACCCCGACGAAGGCGACGACAGCGACGAGGCTGGTGACGGTGATGTGTCGTGGGTCCGGGAGGACGGGAGTGATTTTGAACCCACGATTCACCCCTTCACAGAGGAGTGGTGGTCTGCCTGCACTGCTCCACATATTCATGCAGGCTTCACCAGGGTGGAGTTCTTCCACCTTTACTTTTCAGAGCAGTTTGTGGAGAATATTATGGTGCAGACATACATCTTCTGCGAGAGGCTGCAGAGTGAAATGGAGCGTCAAGGAACAACAAGCAGGCACTCACAGGCGTATGGTTACTCTGTCACAGTAACTGAGATGTTCTTTTTTTTGGCCCTGGTTCTCTTGATGAGTATAGTATGTAAAGGATAAATTACGGTTTACTGGTCTACTGACCCCATTACTTACACACTGTGCCGCCTCCACTTTTATGATGTAGACGACCCTGCTAATGCTTATAACACAGATAAAATGAGGAGAGTTAGGCTTGTTTTGGGTCACCTACAGGAAGCATTCCGCTCGTCATTTTATCCTTACAGAGACCTCGTCATAGACGAGAGTCTTGTGTTGTGGAGAGGCAATACTTCCTTTCGAAAGTACATACCCAGCGCAAGACACCGTTATGGGTTCAAGATCTTTATGTGTGACTGTAAAACTGGTTATTTGCAAGACATAGTCTTGTGCACCGGCGCACAGACAGACATAACAGAAGATCGGAGCATAGGACTCTCAGGGGCTGTGGTAAGGACTATGTTAGAGCAGTACCTTCATCGTGGTCACGTACCTTGACAACTGGTACACAAGCCCTCTTCTCGCTCAGTACCTCCACCATCACGACTCCGGAGTCTGTGGCACTGTCAAGAGAAACCGACGTCATATGGTGCAACTCGACAGGAAACTCGACAGGACTGAGGTGGTTTTCTTCATGGTAAATAACATCCTTGACACTGCATGAAACCATTAGAGAGAGGTTTCCCTCCTGTCCACTGTACACCGCCCCCTGATGCAGCGCAAACACTCTGTGGAGTACACCAGCCAGAGGAGGGCCCACGTCTGGAAATCTGAGTCAGTAGTGGACTACAATGTGAACATGAGGCAGGTAGACCAGTCTGACTCCATGATTTCCAGTGTGGAATGTGCCAGGACCACGATGAAGTGGTAAAAGAAACTCTTCTTCCACCTGCTTGATATCACAGTCCTCAACTGCCATTACCTCCACGCCTTGACGACGGGGAAATCAGAGGCCTTCGAGGGGTTTGTGAGGAAGCTTTCCCGAGAAATCATCAGGAAATACGCAGAGGAAAGGGCCCACCCTCGCACCCACACCGCCACTGCCGCCCAGACGCCCCAACGGCTCACAGGACACCACTTCCTTACCACCATTCTACACAAAACCGCCCCAGACCACAGCGCCGCTGTCACGTGTACAGCAACTCCACCATAAGGGCGAGCACAGGCAGAAGAGACACGATAAATGAGTGTGTCGAGTCTAATGTCGGCTTGTGCATTGAGCCTTGCTTCAAGCAGTACCACACCCTCCTACATTACTGAAAATGTTGGTATACCTGTATACCTGTGTGCTTGCGAAAATATATCACTCACTAGTCAGGAATATCAGTGATAAATGTTGGAAAATGATAATGATCTCTGTGGAAAAGTAAATTAAAAGTTGGAAAATGAAATGCAATACTGTGTGCTCCCGGGAATATCAGACTCAAGATAATACCAAGTCATGTAAATATATGTGCTTACAATTGTAATAATCTTTGTGGTAAATTATAATGGAAGTTGAAGAATACCATGTAATACTGTGTGCTTGCGATAATATCACACTCAATACAATAGTACGGCATGTTAATATGGGATAATATTACGCTCAATAATAATAGTAAGGCCTGTCAATATGTGGTAATAGTTTTAGAAGTTGAAAATTGGTATAATCTTTGTGGAAAACTATACTCGAAGTTGAAAATAAGAAAGGAATACTGTGTGCTTGCGATAATATCATGCTCAGTGTAATAGTAAGGCATGTCAATATGCGATAATATTATGCTCAATAGTAATGGTAAGGCCTGCCAATGTGTGATAAGTGTTACAGAAAGTTGGAAATGTCATAATGGTTGTAGAAAAGTATAATGTAAGCTGAGAAACAGAATGTAAGTTGAAGGAACAGCCGGAGGGAATCAAGTGTGACAGAAATCGGCGATCCTCAGGTTTCCTAAAATGAACTAATGCTTAAATCGTCTACGTGTTTGTTTGAAAATCAATATGTTCATATAGTAATTGTAAATTTTGACCTATTAAATGTATATTTATGTATCATGGGTGGTTTGGAGTAGTTACCCCATCACAGAGAACGCGGCAACTGCACCGCGCCCTTACAGAGTGCAGGGCCCAGGTGCATGGAGGCATACCTGTCTATACCACTTCTGAGCAAAGATAAGCACTTTCTTGATGATTTTCCATTGTTTCTCACCAAAAGTGGAGGTTTGAGCCAAAAAACAAAAAATTGAAAATTTGCCGGGTTCTGGGGGTGGGTTAGGTAAAAAGTTGGCAGGACGGGTCGGGTTAATTACAAGTGGAAATTGGAACAAGAGGAGTTGTAATATCTTGACTGCTCCAGCTCTACCCATATAGTTTATTAAAAAAAAAAAAAAGCACCATTTAGAGGTAAAGGCCTATATTTTCTCTCTCTATATGGTCCTTTAATTCGCCAATTTGTCAGGCATAGTAGCCCCGATAACTTTAAATTTAGAATAACTGATGACAGACGACTGGGAAGGGAAGGGGAGCTCTCATAGCTTCACCTCGTGAACTATTCAATGCACATTAAGTATTTGCTTTATGAGCCCTGAAAATTTAAAGGCATAAATCTGTTAACTTAAATAACCTAACTTTTGCTGAGCAGAAAAGAGTGTTAGTAGAATTCAGTATATGTTACATGTTTAACGTGACATAACCTGTTCAGCAAGAGCTTCTGTGTGTGTGTGTGTGTGTGTGTGCTATTTTAGATTGACGGCGAACAAAGATTCGTATGTTGTTGGCTTAGTCCTGCTATTATTCACTGACGCATTCTAAATACAGATAACCAAAAATATTTTAAACGTACGAGTACATGATCCCAATAATCTTGGCAACCATATTACAACCTGTGAGAGAAAAGCTTTTGGGCAGCATGTTGGTATAGTTGATATCCAGGTCAAAGATGACGTGAGTAGCTGCACGCACGACGGTCTCCATGCTGTTGGCTAATTCGGCGAACTTGTTGTAGGAGACTCGTTTCGTCTCCATCAGCTTCCCCAGATCATGAAGTGGACCTGACGTGGCAGTCTGAAACGAATAAGGCTATAAAAAATCGTTTACTCTACGGTATAAATTTACGGGATATGGAAACACGAGTTTTTAGTAATTCGAAAAAAAAAGTACGTGTTAATGTCTGGTAAAAAATTGTGTTTATATAGTAAACATTTGGAAATAACCGATGATGCATGAGTTAATGACTTAAAATACCATCAGGAACTTAACTGCCAATCAAAATAACTGATCCTACTCATAAATTAATTTGCTGCTTTATAGTATGTGTGAGAAACTATTCAGACTATGCATACGTACTTCTTTGTTCCCTAATTCATGGAAAGAAGCCAATATCCACCCAATTCCAAAGAAAGGAAGTTCCGCTGACCCCTCTGATTACAGACCAATAGCTGTCACATCTCTTGGTAAAGTATTCAAAATTTTAATTAATAAGCACATAGTTAAACACCTCGAATCAAACAACTTAGTTAGCGAGAAAAAATATAGTTTTCGCCACGAAAGATCCACCATTGACATACTTAACATTCATCAATCAATCGACTTATATGGAGAAACACACGCAGTAGCCCTTGATATTTCCAAGGCTTTCGACAGAGTATGGCATTATTCCCTGCTGTCAAAACTCCCTTGCTATGGACTAACGTCTTTTGTTCCTCTGATTGCCTAATATTTCAGTGACAGAAAAACAAGAGAAAAAGTAGATGATGTATATTCCAATTTCCACTCAATTAACGCCGGTGTGCCACAGGGCTCAGTTCTGGCACCAACACTATTCCTGGTTCATATTAATGATCTCTTATCTGTCACCCACAATCTCATATATTCATATGCAGACGACTCAACACTTCACAGTTCATTCACACTCAGACACCCATTTACAAAGTTTGATATCTCTAATTCTCAACTCAGCACAGCCATCTCCATAAATCAAGACTTATCTATGATCAATGAATGGGGACAAAACAACCTTGTCTCATTTAATGCTAGTAAAACTAAATATATACAATTTACTAATAACCAGATATTGCCTGATTCATATATTACCTTCAATGCTACTAATATTCCCCTCTCCAAGAATATTGAAATTCTCGGCGTCTCACTTAACAGTGCCCTCAGCTGGACCTCTCATGTCAGATCACTTGCTAAAACCGCCTCAAAGAAACTTAGATTATTATACAGAGTCCGTAACTTCTTCACCGACGAGCAGATAGCTATAATTTACAAAAGTCGTGTGCGCTCTCAGCTTGAATATTGCTCACCCTTGTGGAATGGATGTGGAGAGGTTGCATTAAAACAACTAGACATAATTCAGAAGAAAGCTGTTGGAATTATTAATAACCCTGCTATTACAAATAATTTACCTCCCCTACGAGTAAGAAGGAATGTTGCCTCCCCTGTATTTTTTTACAGATATTTTTATGGCAGACGAAGTTGCGGCCATTGTGCCACCTCTCCATGCCTTCCCTCGTGCTACACGGGCATCTGGCAGCGCTCATAACTGGAATGTCACACTGCCATATTGCAGAACATCCGCCTATCAGACTTCTTTTATTCTCCGCATTGCATCTCTCTGGAACTCGCTTCCTCAGAGTTGTTTCCCTCCAAACTTCAATCTGCAGCTGTTCAAGTCCAACTGTTACAGACATTTCATAAATGGAGGACACCAGTATCCTGGTGAATGAATTTTTTTTCTAATCCATTTGTTTTTCCTTCCTCTGTTCTGTTATAAAAAAAATGGCAAAAAAAAACATGTTTTGATAGACAGAAACTGCCTTAACCTTAGGGCAAGCTGTTGCTATGTTATGAATTTCATGAATAGTTCAATCATCATTTCAGGAAAAACTGGTATGCTTATTATTTTTTGATGTCATAATTAACTAACAGGGATGAGGCTATGGCAAACCTAATGTCTGACTTGGCTAATATCTCTGACTGGGGTAAAACTAATCTTGTTTTTAATGCATCAAAGACTCAGTTCTTGCACCTATCAACCTGGCAAAATCTTCCACAGGAGTACCCACTGATGTTTAACAATATCCAGCTTAATCCTGCTTCATCCTTGAACATGCTTGGGGTTTCTTTCATTCGTGACTTATCTTGGAAAGATCATATTACATCTCTTGTAAAATCTACTTCCAAGAGATTATGTGTGCTAAGCCGACACCGTACCTTCTTTACCCCTGCACAGTTGTAAAATTTATACACGGGTTTTATTCGCCTCTGTCTAGAGTACAACTCCCATGTGAGGGGAGGCACCTTACATACAGTTTTTCTCAATAGGGTGGAGTCAAAGGCTTCTCGTCTCATTAACTTTTCTCCTCTTACTGGCTCCCTTCAACCTCTGTCTCTTCGCCGCGCTGTTGCATCTTTATCTTTTTTCTATCGTTACTTCAATGGTCACTGCTTCTCTGAACTGTCTGCTTGCATCCCCCCACCTTTACGACTGGCGCGTTGCACCAGTCTAGCAACAAACTCTCATCCCTTTTCTGTCCTACTCTCCAATACAATAGTTAACCGTTTCTTCCCGTCCTTCATTTCTGCAACAGGTCAACTCTGGAACTGTCTCCCTCTGTCTGTATTTCCTATTTCCTATGATCTCCACTCTTTTAAATGCAGTGTATCCAGGCATCTCGAAACGATCGAATCTTGAATTTGGCTCTCTCATGTATTGTTTTTGTTTTTTTCTTGGAAGGAACGGTTTGTGGGCTCCTGCCCTTTGGTTCCTTCTTCTAGGCGTTAAAAATAAATAAATAAATAAAGTATCGCATTATACACAGCCAGTTAAATATTCTTAATTTTTTATCATCCAGAAGAGGCAACCACTCACTTCAATATATTTAATGATCAAAGTGTTTGGAACAACAATTATCCCAACATCAGGGCTGTCAAGGACGTCCTCAAGTCTCTGGTAGGGTTGGTCTATGTATCTGACTGCCAGGAGGGACATGAGGTTGCCGACGTAGCTCTGTGTCAGCACCACCATCATCAGCATCCACACCCCCAGCATCACACGATCCCACCACCATCGGCTCTCAGTTCTCTTTATATCTGGAAGACAATATTTAGTCGAGCAAAAGATATGGATCTTCAAAAATTTTGATGGCCTGTTAATGGCAACGTTGTGAAAAAAAGTAGTCGTTACACTAGGCTGCCTTTAGCGAGATGAATATAAGCATCATCTAACACAAGACAATGGTTAAGCATAGTGAAACTATGTGAGCCAGACAACTAGCTAGTTTTGCATTTTCACAGAGCAAAAAAAAAATCGATTCGTTCGGGAGCAAACAAGCCTGGATGATGCCTCCATTAACTCAGCCGTTCCCACTTAATGTAATCTCTCAGAGTCCCTCCAGAGTTAGTCTAAAATTACTCACTGTAAACTGCAACATGGCAAACACTAGTTACCTTCTTGCAATAGAACTCGTAAACAGTTGAAAGTGTTGGCATCGTTTATGCGTGGTTCTTGCATATGAGAGGGAAGACAAAAAGGCAGAAGCAGCATCACAGCGCATACTGCCACCAGTGCTGTCAGCACAGCCACCCAAACCTTTGGTCTAAGAGGCAGCAGGAAGCCCCACGGGTCCACCTCAGGTCCACCACGGGCAGCGAGAATTTGATAATTACCCATAAACACAAATGAAGAGTAGTCTATCCACTGGCTCCTGGTTATGTCCATGAAAAATGGTCCCGGAGTAAACTCCACTTCCTGAAATGTGTTTTGTAAAATACAGTGAAGACCAGTAGAATAGATTAATTTACTTCGGGATTTATTTCATAAAAGAATAATCTTTACAACAATGTGGTATGATTAGTAATTAGTGAGAAAGTTCAAAAATAGTTTTCTTGACTCAATATTCTTACTGTATTGATCACAACTTGTTATTTCAGGAGTTGTTCCCGAGCTAAATATTTGAAAAATATTTGAAAAGGGAAGTGGAAAAAAAAAAGTATGTTCGGCTGATGTATGGATCGAATTTTATGTCGGGAAAACACAACTATTGTACAATACTGAAAGCTGTAGGAGAATACTTAAACTATGGAATTTACGTAAGATAATGCTGCATGTAAAAGAATAATTAAATCATATAAAAAGAAGGTCAACAAAAACCAGTTTTAATAACCACAACCTGAAAAAGGCGTAGCAATAAATAATGTTTAAAAGAAATGCCCATAATATATAACTGAAAGAGAGACGCTACTACGTGCCCTCAGCCAAAGAGTATTCGGTTCATTGATGCTATATATACTCTTGTTCTAACTTGCCCTAAAATTACCATTCCACATTAAGTAGTTTGCTGCAATAACAGATTACACTAGAAAAGGTCGCTAGTGATACAGCAGTCTTCTGAAAAGGAGGGAATGGGTAACATTGTTTTTTTTTTTCTGTCATCAAGCGTCGTAGTATAATCTGCAAAAAGGACGGAAATTTGGGCCAAGTTGACGTAAATGAATTATAGAACTGACCTCACGTGTAATTAGTCCCATCATGCCTGTCCAAGTCCCATCGCTTTGCAGCAAGCCCCAAGTCCTGTCAGGTGATCTCACGTACGTGTATCTGTCAGAGGGACGCGATTTAAGCACCTTTGATAATAATGTAACCCCTTCCACAGCAAAAAATAAATAAATAAATAAATAAAATAAAAATAAAACAATAATAATAATAATAAGTCGGGAGGGTACGTTCACACTCATATTTTATTTTCGCTAGCTTAGGACAAAGTGTGCAACGAGCAAGCGTTACTTTATAGAACCAAGATACTTCCAGCCAAACAAAGAGTGTACTAAAACAAGTGTGTATTATAGCTTACGTGAAGTTCATGATTGTGGACAGCATCTCCATAATGTTCCCCGCTGCCCCCCCAAAGATTAGTCGTTTGCCCTTTTGTGCCATCGGGTCATCTACTATAATTGCCGACTGTGACACAAACTCCTCCGCTGTCACTAGCACGTGAGGCCGGTGCGGGAACCTGCGGCAAGGTGGTGTACAGTCTAGCGTTACCTAGTAATTATTATGGTCATTCAAGGTATTCAAGTCTAAATAGGGGAACTGAGGTTGAATTAGGCCCATTCTAGAAATGTCATCCATGCAGCGTGGTTATGTTGTTTATTTTTGTATGTCCCCTTTCTTCCTCCGCAGAAATCATCAGGTTTTGATCAATCCTCTTCTTATGTATTGCAAATAAATAAATTGGAGCATGTAACGAGTTACCATGTAAGATCTGTTACGTATGCAGCTCACAGCCTCTGTACTATAGCAGTATCATAGAAGAGTTGCCAACACACAATGTTTACCGTAAGAACTTCTGGGGGAAAAGATCTGGTGGATGAGTGAAAGTTAAACCTTGATCGATAGTCCATGATGCCACTTGTAATGGCATGGATTCTGGGTCGGCGAACGGCACCCATGAGAACACTTTGGTCCTGTTGATGAAGAAGCAGTCTGTCAATTAATTAATACTCAGAATTAACAACTATTTACTGTGTGTTCTTGTACGGTTGCCGTCAATAGGATCAGAAGGTCAGTCATTTATGAAGATGTTAAATATTAATGTGAAAAGCTTGAAGGACTCAGACCATTTCAGTGGGTTTCAAAATTCATTGCAGCCTCGATACGTACAATAGATCAGTATTTATGTTGGCAACTGTATACGGATAATATTCGTTACCTGAAGACTGGCAAGGTATCGTCCACAACAGAAACGAGAGAAGTGGTTCGTGAGAGAGTCCTGTGAAGGTGGGGAAGGGTCTGGAGTTGGAGGAGAGGGATGCGAGTGAATACGAGCAGCTTTGCTTTCTGGACCTGCAGGAGGTGGCTCTTGAAGGAGGATTCAGCGAAGGCGGCGAGGAAAGCTGGGTCATCGCTCAACACCACCATCGTCATGCACCACAGCGCATCACGAAGCTAATGGTGCCAATATGACTAATATTACAAAACTAATAGTGGGAATAAAAAATATATCACAAAATTAATGGTGCTGACAAAAAAATATCACGAACCTAGCGGTGCCAACACTAATAATATCACAAAACTAATCGTGCCAACATAAATATCAGGAACCTAATGCCAACAAAAGTATTGTCACGAGACTAATGGTGACAATATGAATAATTGTTTGAAAACGGAAGGACCCTAATACTCCACCTAACCACGATGTACAGTCATCGAATATTCTGTACAGTCCTGGCTTTTACTTAAATCATAGGTGTGTCCTAGTCCTAAGTTCTCGTCGGTGGTCCAGGAACTGAAACAGGGCTCTCTCGGTTGTGGGTCAAGTATACTTCCGATTACACGACACTAACTCATATAAATACTTAATGAACTAAACTGTTTTATGTCTGGTTCTTTCAGCTTTATGACGTCTTTCTGTGTTTCATGCTGGCTACACCAGACAGAAGGGAACAGAAAGACGTCTACTGGAATAGTATTAATCAGGCGTGTGTTCCTATGCGTGAATATTTTCAAAGAACTCTAAATTATTTTCTCCAGAGTCCAGTTTCTTCACCCCAATTTACCTACATGCCGTGGCTACATACCTGCCGAGCTGTGGCTATGCTCTGTGAGAGCTGTTCGTATGTCATGCTGGTGTTTTGTTCACTAGTCTTCACCTCAAACACTCCGACTCCCCAAGGAGTATGTAAGTGTGCTAGATACTGGAGGGAGAACACATAGTGATAAATATTTCCTGTTCGACACAGTTTAACCAACAATAACGATGACTAGAACAAAAGATTAAGCATATTAGCTGCAAGTATCACAATTTGGATTGACTTTGGGCAGACTATGACCCATGTAGTTCACTCAAGAGCACAAAAGTTGTAAAGCCGAAAATGTTAATTAACTGTATCGTACATTAAAGTAAGAACTGACAATTTATAGCTTATCAGACTATTCTGTTGATGCTCTTAGCAGGTTTAACCTGTATTATCTTCTATACTTACCTGCATCATGAAGATCCCCCATGGGAAGCCATTTGTCAGCAGAAGGACAGAAAAGTGAGTACACCGCTCTATGGCCAACATGTCATCCAGTGCTAGGCGGCTCTCCATTGACGCTTTGGTCGTGTCTAACAAATACGAGGGTGAACAAAGGCATACCTGAACAGTACTATTTAGAGTACACGTACTAAAGTGTTTCTCTGGCACTATGCACCAAAATCAGCTCCTCATCTACCTGTGTCTTCTCTCTGCTGCTTAAAACTGTTTGACTGTAGCCAAAATATAATACTAAAAGTAACACAGCGAAAAGCCTGAAGAGAATCATGCTCAGTGAATCAATCAGTGCTGACTGGCCAGATTGGCTGCTTTGTTTATGTTCGTTTTATATTATAGCTCGGTTAAAACTAAAACTCTAACTACAAGCAGCTGTTTAGTTATGGATATGCAAACTTTCAAATGATCATAGTTCACGAGGGCTGCAGTTGCTTGAAACATCCGATGGCGAATAATTAGTTGGAATTCAGTGTACCATTTTTGTTGTTGTCACAGAAAGCACGATACGGAAGTAATTAAATACAAACAATAAAACTTGATATTTCGTGATGCACGTTTCACTGCCTAGATGAAAATTAAACTTTTTTTTTTTTTAACCTAGCTGTTTCCCAGTACTTTAATCTACGTGCCTGTGATGTGATGTAGGTGGGCATGGACCAGGAGGCAGGTGACTCCCAGAGCAAGCCAAAGTCTCCCAAAAGTAGCCATCATAGCAGCACCACCAAAGCACACCACGACCACCACCGCTCACCGTTGCCACCAAGCCACGTCACGACTACCACCGCACACTTCCGTACCACCACACGTCACGACCACCACCGTACACCTCCGTACCACCACACGTGATGACCACTGTTACTTTATGCCTTCACCACTGCCAAAAATAAGTTACGACCACTTTTGCACCCGTCCGCCACCACCATACGCCCCTATTTTTCGAACAAACCTCCACGATAATACCCCTGGGGCCTGATCCATTTCGACACTAAATCTACTCCCTGTAGTAACTCAAGGCATAAGTTTTGCCGGAAGAATATCAGACATAAATCGAAACTCTTCTTTCCTTATTCGTACTTCGAAAAGAAACAGATGATAAGAATTTTGCTCTAATGATTTAATGATTTTCCAGAAAGAATAGAAAGCAGGGAAAATTATTAACCTATGCAGCAAACGTAAATCGCAGATAAGAGATGGAGTTGATCATAAGTTTGT
>JAGKTI010002630.1:17805-38484 GCA_018397915.1 Birgus latro | reverse complement strand
CTTCCCTAATTTTTCAGGTACTGTTACCAACATATACGTCAGTGTGTCTGATAAGCTTCATGACATGATATTCAAAGGAAAATGGACCTTACTCAATGTTGCATTTTTATTATGATATTCATTACACATTAATATACTGTATATACCACTGCATATTACTCCTATACCATTATGTAACGAAAATACTTACACTGTTTAGAAATATTTTTTTATTCCGTTAATTTTGTTTACATCAAATCAATTTCGTCTGGGAAACCTTTTAGATAAGAAGCAGGTGAGACAACCTGGTTTAGCATTCTAGTCGAGTACTAAAAATAGTTAATTTATCACCTTACGAAGAAGCACAAGCAAGTTTGAATCCCTTAATACCAGTTTTCCGACGAGGAAAAAACCTAATACAAGAACAATTGGTATGACACATGAAATACAGATTGTTCATAACTTTCCTAACCTAGAACAACATACATTATCGTTCTGAAAACGATGGACAATAGCTTTTCAGCTTAAAAAAAAGACCTAAATATCTGTTGAAAGTATTATGCCATGGTCTTATTAAGTACGTGGTGTCTTGAAAATCTCAGCGTGATGGTGGCTTGGGGATGTAAATGTTCACTTTATTGAGAGCTCATATAACTGAGACCACAAATGAGATCTCACATCACATACTTCACTTCAGTCAGGTGTTTGCTCTGCCCAGCTTTGGGTAACGAAAAAAAATATTTAGCACAGATATCACAATTCTCTACTTCTACAGGTTTATAAGATAGAAGTAGATGAATTTATTCGATAGTAACTTGTTATCTTTTCCTTCGTTCTACGAACGACAACCAAACTATGCCACGTGATGTGTTGACTATTCATAATCGTGATACATTGGACCAGTTCACTCGGCTGTCATATATAGAGAGGCTCTCTGTATGGTTTGGGAGGAAATGTTTCAAAACTGAAGGGGTTTGTAAAGTTACTCTGAATGGAATTGATTATTAGTAGGTTAACTGTACGTTTACGAGAAACTCAGTAAAACCTGTACAGATCAGGGTATTTAGTATATCCATAGTGATAATGAAAATCTGTTTGAATTCCTCTGAGATTCATATCTGATACATATAACTCATCATGGTGCAATGCTATGGGATGGAACACGTTAATACGGCTGTAAATTACTTTGTAGTGTTTCCCTTTACTGGGTCGGCCAGTGCTACGCCTGTTCTCAACGTGTCCCTCCTGCTTCCACCGCCTGAGCCACCTGCAGACAGTGGTGACGCTGGACCCGGTAACCCTAGCTATGGCACGAGCTGACAGGCCCCCCATCCACAACCAGATGAAGTTGCTGCGTTCTGTCAGGGAGGTTGGGCGTGAGGGCCGTTGTGTTTCCATGTTCTGTCTAAGAGACATATTCAGTCAAATGTAAAATTGAATTTTCTCGTTCTGGTTAGTTTGCATGAAGTGTAGGTTGAACGATTTGTAGATACTTCTGTTTAAGTCTTTCGCAAACGGGACATTACTTTCATTGCACTCCTTTTGCTGCCGGATTATTATTATTAAGTAGGGGATTATTAGTAAACTATTCGATGAGGACTATTTATAAAACCCATCCAGTTCGACAAACCTCTTCTGAGTTAAGTACCATCTGAATCTAGGGACAATATATAAAAGTCCTGAACTGTCTATCGATACTGGGAGACAAGTTTTGGAACTTGTAGTAAATTTTGACTACTGGAGGGAAAGGGGAGAGCAATATCCTTCATTCATAAACTTTACTCGGCAGTTTCTTGAATCCACAGTTTATCTAACGTAATGAGGTCCATCTATTAAAAAAAAAATGAAAGTATGCCATAGAGCTCGGAACTTGAAGCCTGCCTAAGATGGACTGTGCCAAGAACTTCACTGGTTCTCTGCATCATATCCCGAGAAAGGCCCACGATACAACCTAGTAATCTCTCAACCCCACGAAAGATGTGGGAACTGTAACAGATTAATGAAGAATGAGCATAAAACAGCAATAGGTTATAAACAACAATAGTGGAGCGAAATGGGTAAAGAAACAACAGTAACAAGTCCTTATACAAGTCTTTAAGCAACAGAAACAATTCTCTAAGCAACCGCGAAAAAAATAAGCAACAGAAACAAACCAAAACAACAGAATCAAAATTCTAAGTAATAGATACAAACCTTAAAGCAACAGAAACAAATCTCTAAGCAACAGAAATAAATCTCTAAGTAGCAGAAACAAACCTCTATGCATCAGAGAAAAATCTAAGTAACAGAAATAAACCTCAGAGCAACAGAAATAAACCTCTAACCAACAGAAACAAATATCTATGCAAGAGACTGGTTGGTACTTAGAGACAGGTAAGCTGGCATGACCGAACTGCTTTATCACACATTCTTAGGCTCGGTGTTACGGGTTAAGAATGAAAAAATGATCCATGGTACGGTACCACAAACATCACTTACCCTTTGGAGATATCAAATGTCCCCACCAACTGCCTAAGCACGTAAAATATGTCTAAGGAAGTATAAAAACTAAATAAAAGAAACAAGTCCTTATAAAACAAACAGATTGTTCAACAACAAACAAATTTTAAATAAGAAAAGTAAGTCTAAATAAAAAAAAAAAGATTGTCCTGTCCCCCCCAAATGAACCGTGTGAAAACAAAAACGGATCCTAAAGGAATTAAAAAAAAGTCTGAATGCAAGAGAAAAATGCCATTAACTGGTCTTAAAACATTAGATACCGTTGTCACTAGGCGGTAACTTTTTTGTGCTAATATCCTGTTGATATTTGGTGTGTTTTCATGCTGTCTGAAATTTATCGATCTGTAAACACCAAAGACGTCGAAAGTTTCTTCATTTATAACTGCTGTCATAAGTTAATAAAATATACTAATTAACTTCGCTCAAAGATGTTTCGATCGGTCAGAGAGGTTGGTTGTGACGATCGTTGTTCTTTCATGTTCTGTGCCTGATAGTTATGCATCAGAGAATATATAAAAAAAGTGGATACTATCGTGATCTATAGCTGTCAGCATAAGGTGGTAAAGGATTAATAAACGTCTCCCCGTTATAGATACCTTGCTCGGTCAATGGGGGTGCAACATGACTAACAGGAACGCGTTACATCATGAATAATAACAACACGGTACTGTCACTAACAGCAAAACGGTACTATATCACCTACAGCAACACGGTACAGAACTATATCATCGACAGCAACAAGGTGCCATTTCACTAACATTAACACGGTACCATATCACTAACAACAACACTGCACCATATGACTAACACGGTACAACTTGACTAACAGCAACACAGTGCCATATGACTCACAATCAAAGTGTAGGGGAAGGTGAGGCTGGAATGTGATCTCTACCAGCCTGGAGCAACAGCTGAGCTCTGAGTGCTCACCGGCCTCCTTGGGCCCTTATATAAACTGTGAACACCTTCCCCTCCCCTCTCACTGCACTGCCACGTAAACACCCTCCCCCCTCCCCTCTCACCATATCAGTCAGTGGACATATCCCGCTCCCCTCTCACTATCACATGACATTTTACCTACTCCAAGAGATAAACTAGATAGATCGACTAAAACAAATAGTTCATGTGGGTTACTAGGGGCATGTCCAGATATTTTAATGATCCTCCCATTAATGCTGTATAATTCTCTGGAGAGACAGACACAGAGAAACAAGTGCGACTACAAAGCCCCAACTTCAATAGGAGAAGTTACATTGTTGCTACACGTGTATACTTAGGTCACTAACTTCATAGGCTGTGGATTATATATAAAAAAAATACTTCTAAAATTTATTAATATATGTCCTTACACAAACCGTAACAGTGTCACCCATGAGAATACACTGCGGTGAGTAGTAGCGGATGTAACTCTCATACTTCGCTAGTTGTGTAATCATATGTATAATTCTAAATTATTTATGCATTCATTTATTTGGTTGATATGTACTGCTTTCCTTATTAAGGGACCGATTGTCAGAGTCAGTACCTTTTTGCATCTTATGTAACTGAAAAATTCTTTGGGATTTAATTTACTGATACTTGCAGTATGTGCCTCAAGGTTTTTCTCACTGCATTTAACCCCTACACCGCGGGGTTGTCGGAGGCGCGCCGGGCCATTCCCGCTGGGATATTCGCGCTCCGACTGACTTAAAAATCTGGCTAAAATCAGTTATTAGTCCTAGAATATTATAATTAAATATTCTTATGGCACATACCTTCAGCTTTCTCCCGGGATGTTTTTTTTTAGCACTCGTCGACTACCGTAGGACTTGTGGAGACTTCTGAAGATGAGTAACTAAGTCTCCACTTTACACTCCCCGACATCCCCTAATCTGAATACAACTGCCAGATATTATCACTAGAAACACTATTCAGTGATTTCCACATAGTTTGGAATCCATACTAAAAAACAAAAAACTGTGAAAACAATGTAAAATACCAGCGAGTACGAGCCTCCCACTCGCGCTAATTCACAGCTGGTATCCTGTAATTTCTTACTCATATACACACTCACTCTTTATTATTTCTAGTACTTTATTACACTTATATATATCTACAGTCCTTTACCGCTTCCCACACGGTGTTTAGTGGGGGTAGAGATTACAGGGCCTTTTATAATAGGCGCAAAAGCGGCAGAAATGGAAGGGCGTCATTTCACCATGAAGGACGAGAGCAAACTGACTGTATCTCGGTAGCGAAGAGTTGAAAATGTCAGCTGCTAATGTATATGCTGAGAAATATGTCGTAGGAAATCTAGACAATACATAATAAAGTAGGTAGTTCCAGGTGAATGCAAATATCACTCAGGCTTCTCCCTTCCTTTCTTATATACATTTATATTACGAGAGCAGCTCATTCGGTATATTTTATGGGAAATAATAGCAGCGGAAATTAGCGAACGAGTGCAGGTTGGATGTTGCCAAGTGATAATTAGCCAATTCCAGGTGTATGACACTATCAATTACCTTATTATATATATATATATATATATATATATATATATATATATAATTTTGTATAAGAATAGGGCATAGGGCTCATTTCAATGGATGAAAACAGTGGAAAAATCCTGGGAAGATTTACTTAGCGCAGAGCGGCTGAGCAGACGACACAAGAGGGTAATGGAGGGGAGGTAGGAAGAGGAGTCTAGAATGGAGGAAAATGGCTAAATTGTCAACAATGGATGGGAGTACTGATGACATTATCAGCTCTGACTATTGTTGGACATTGACAGTGCTGATAGATGATACAAGTCACCACCTGAAAGCCCGGGGGAATTAAAAATAACAAAGAGGCACTCAAGTGATGCCCCATTGTATGATCCATTGCACCTGACTGTCAAGAAAGTGACGACCCGCGGTTAAGGGGTTAATCATTTTTTTTGGCTTTCTGTCGAAGGGCATCGCATTTATTTTTATCACTTTGACTCTTTGTGGTATTATAACTTTCAATTGCAAGATTTTTTGATTCTCGACAATGTTTAATGTTGGAGTTCCACCATTTGGGTTTAAATTTTTTGGCTGGCCTTCTGTTGCTCATTATAATACATAACCTGACAACACTGTTGAGAGTTTCTGTAAAATAATTCCACGCGTTATTGATATCTAAAGTTTCGGCAATAGGATGCCAGTCACTTGCACCAACAATTGACTTTAATTTCTTAAAATTTGCCCCCTTAAAGTTAGGCACTTTCTCACAATTTGCCCTAAGATTGCCTCCACTGATTTTAATTGTAATGAAGGAAAATTATTGTAGTGTCCCCTTATTCAGATAAAAGTTTTCTTATTGAAAGTAACCGTTTTCTGGTTAGAGTCATGTTACGCAATGTTCATTCGCATTAAGTAGTCACCTATGCATATAGTATCGTTCATTTAAAAATAATGTAACAGATTTTTATGTCAACTGTGAAACTAATGAAGAAAGTTAGTATAGAAATGATATACTGTATTTAGTTGGAAAGTAACGCATTGTTAAGGAGGTTAGGAAGATAATTTGAAAGTTGCGCCAAGTGCTGCTATGTGTGTGAGGGAGAAGGGAGGCAGGCGTCAAGGGACTCTGAGCTGAGCTGCAGTGCCAAGCGGACCTGCGTTCGAGAGATGTCGATATTATTCCCCCTTCATGCTGAGGAATTTGGAAATGGGGAGTGTCCTAGGAGTTTGCTGAAGAGTTTGGAGATAGGGAGTGCCCTGGGAGTTTAGCGGTGTCGCCAACTGACGCTGGGTCGGAGGGCCGCAGGATATCTGTGTTGGAGGTTAGCCATAGCAAAGTTCCGATTTTGCACCATCAATGGTGGGTAACACATGCTCCCCTTATGACTCCCAGACGCCGACTCACACTCAGTTTTGAGAAGTTAAGTGAAGCTTTGATTATCAGACCAATTTTGTGAAATGTTTTGGGTCCCAACCAACACGAAGCATAAATAGCTAAGTAAGTGATAATATACACGTGTGTTTTAACCAGCCGTTTGGACCGTTGAATGAGAAACTTTCAAATTTAGAGAATGTTCTGGGAAAAACTGTGGCACTGTATTGTTCTTTCAGTTTTGTCGTTATCTTGAAAATTGTGACGAAAAGGAAAGGTATATCTCTCTTAGTTATATTTAAGGTATCTCTCATTTATATTTAAGGTATATATCTCTCAGTTATATTTAAAGTATATCTCTCAGTTATATTTAAGGTAAATCTGTAAAGTGAATAACAGGTTACTGGAAGTATATCTTTCGGTTTTAGAGGACTGTGAAGTGCTTGATCTCTATTTTAAAGTATTAACTGTGATTCAAGTAACCTATTCACTGTCACCAGGCTAGAGTCCATTTTCATATCAGAATCTTTCAACAGACTGACTATTCTTTTTGATGTCTGTCTAAGCAAGGGGCCAAAATTTAAAATAGTTTTTGTTTGTCACCCCTTGGTCATACTTATGCCCCGTTATATCTTGGGAGGTAACCTTTATGTCAATGAGGGATGGTATTAGAAGTTTATAACATGGTTTATCAAAAGTACACCCAGAGGGTGGTGTGTTGATTGTAATTGACATGATTTTCTAGTATGTTTGGAATGTTAAAACTTAACCAAACCAAGTTATGTTATACACTATTTGTCCAACCAGTTGTAAGCCAGTCACTATCGAAAGTCTTTTCCATTCTTGCATTTTATTTGAGTTGTGGAGTATGTAATAAAAATTCGTGTAATCCCGCATTTATACCGGTCTTCTTCCTTCTCCTGCTCACGAAGACTGCACATGGCTTGTTTGTAGTAACGGTGTAATGTTTTTCTAGAGAGTGTACTGAGGTCATTCACACAGAGGAGAGAACTAGTGGAGACGAGACTGCTCATGTCCAGCAGAAATCGGGTGGACCGAGTTTTTCATGCTTTCTGCAGTAAGTATCAAAGTCCACGCTTGTCCCCATCCTGTTACAGGTTTATGGCTGCTCAGGCTAATCGCTACCCTTATGCTACCCCTATTGTCACGAGCATAACCCGTAGGCTGATCTAAAGAAAATGTAATGCTAATCCTAAATATTCTTAGACAGTCCAGTTTACCTATCACAAGGCTGGTGGCTTCTCTTATCTCAAGCTATGTCGTTTTGCAAACTGGTGGCAATTTAATCTTTCATGTTATTTCCCATCACATCCTGTTGCCATCATTAAAAATTATAACCAGTTTAAAATTTTCCTTATTACATTCTTGTGGCAGGCAATTAGAGAAAATAAAATTAAAAATATTTTCTCATTAAATAATGTTAAATGTAACTGTGCGATGATCACTTGTACTAAATTCTTCTCCTACAATAACATTACTCACTACGTTTTCTGATGTGGCTAAGACAAGATCTAGGATGTTAGCTCCACGTGTCGGATATTTTACGAACTGATACAAAGAACTTTCCTGCAAGTTTGTATACAGGTCTAACCCTGTGTGCGAGGATAGGGCTTCTCCCCATCTTGGAAATGGTAAATTAAAATCACCAAATATTACAGTATTTTGCATACAAGATATTTCAGCAGTTTGATTGCAGATTTCATTATCGATGTTCAGTGGCTGACTGGGTGGACGATAAATTAACCCAAGAGTGATTTTCTGACAAGATTCATTTCGAAGTTGAATATAAATAGTGTCAATGTTTTCTATACATGGCTTGGTATTTACGACTAGATGAAAACCTGATTTAATATATAACAACACACCGCCCCCTGCTCGATTCTTCCTTTCACTACTGAAAATGTGATAGCCTGGTAAATTAAACTCTGCTAGAAAATCTCTCTGCTCAGTATATAGCCACGATTCTGTTATACCAATTACATTATAACCATCAGTAAAGACAAGGGCCTCTAAATCAGAAAATATGTTACGCAGACTACGCGCATTTACAAGAAGAGCTTTAATGTGTTGTCCCTTCCGATGTGGGCAGTTTCTGTTATTTATTGATTCATTAGATCGTATGACATCTATGTTTGCCTCCCTTGATGCTTGTTTTTTCTCCAGAAAAAACTTACTGCATCACTAAGCACACGACCGAGACGGGCAGAATCAGTGGCATTTAAATGCAGTCCATCATTTGCAAATAGTGTTCGCTGCTTGTAAAAATGGTTCCACGTGTCGATGAACTCAACTCCTTCCTGCAGGCAAAGTGACCTGACCCTTTTGTTTATACTAAATGCTTTACTGAAGAAGGCATTCCATGTACCAATCTTTTGGAGTATTCCTGAAATTAAGATGTTGTTAGTTTTCTCCTTGTAGCGCGAATCATTCTCCTGTACTTCTCTATCAGCTCCTCTGATCGAGTTCGTACGACATCATTTGTACCTGTATGAATGATAACTAGGCTGTCATTCTCTGCATTCTCAAAAACGTCATCTGCAGCCTCCGTTACGTCGTCTACTCCTGCACCTGGGATACAAAAACGCTTTTGTAATGAGGGTGCCTTGTCACAAAATTCAACCAACTGACTACGGATGATGGAGTCCCCCACAACCCGTGCCTCGTGAGGCTCGTCCTCTACTTCTGCAAGAATATGAAACATGTTGTGTGTGGTTACTGGAATGATGCTCGTTTTCCTTGCAAACCTTGAACGATACCGCACTGGCTGGAACTCATTCTGTATGGTGGGGGGAGAAGGAACTACAGCGGGAGGAGGATGGTCAACCTGGAATGCAGTTGGTCGAGCAGTGACATTATCATCCGCATTGTGCCCGACCTTACTCGCAATGAATTCTTCCAGCACATCAACTTTTCTGGTCAGGCTGTTAATTTTGTTTGTAGCCTCGGTCAGCTTGTCTTCCAGGCCCTGACGTAGTTTGCACATCCTGCAAACAAAGGTCTATCTATCTATATACCTAGGCTGCTTCCCCCAAGAGAAGGGAGGTAGCCGAGACAGGTCAACACACTACCAATTTACTCATCCACTCATACACATTCATTCGCATCTTAGCCCCAAAGGGGAGAAGGGACAGATCCTTACCGCACCACACCGCTCGAGGGTCAACTACACAGTGCAGTCAGTGACATCCACCGCAGGGCCCGACACCAAAGCTGGTTTACCCCTGCCACATCATAATGGATCCAGCCCCTCACCTGCACCTGACCTGATCAGCTGATCATACAAAATGCAGGAGAATATCCCCTCAGGGCTGCGTCATCATTTATTCATTGACAATTTCTCTCCATTCATTTCTATCATGCACAGCCACTCCTCCTTGCTCAACAGACAACCCTCTCGCATCCAACGCTCTCTTCACACTGTCCATCCATCCTATTCGTGGTCTTCCTCTCAGCCTTACACCTCTCACATCAGATCTAGTTATCTTTTTCACCAATCGCTCATTATCCATTCTCTCCATATGCCCAAACCATCGCAACACCCTCTGTTCAACTCGATCAGCCATCTCCCGAACAATTCCAGTTCTCCTTCGCACTTCATCATTTCTCACTCGATCCATACGCGTCACTCCACACATACTCCTCAGACACCTCATCTCCATTACATTCAAACTTTTCCTCTCTGCTACACCCATATTCCATGTTTCAGCCCCATATAATGCAGTCGGTACCACAACACCCTCAAACAGCCTTCTCTTTACATCCATTCTGAGTGAACGACACCCAAACACTTTTTTCATTCCTCCTAGCACCTTTCCAACTTCATTTATTCTAAACTTCACTTCTGCATCTATTCTTCCACCCGCAGCAACATGTGACCCTAAAGGTGCAGTCCGTATAAAAGGATCCAGTGAAACTACTAGAGCAGGTTAGGCAAATAATGTTCCACGGCATTCTGAAATCTAAGGTTACTGCGAAGATTTACCAGAGAAGAAGAACTCAGTATTACCGATTAGTATCTGGAAAAGATATTGGAACACAAAACCTGCTAGAACAGTGACAATTTATGCAATGGTTACAGGTTTTGCTGATGGAGGTCTTGTTGCTGTTTAGAACTGAACAGGAATGTCTACCTTACTGGTTAGGAATGGAAAGCTAACCTTACCTGGAATGAAGAACTAAAATTATACAACCTGGAATGCAACAACAATGAATTCACAACAAAGACTTACAATACACAAACAAGTTTATTATCACCTGAAAAGTTACAAATCAAAATACAATTATATCTTACCTATAAGGATAACTGTAAACAGAGGATATAGACTGTCATCACTGGTGAAAAAGAAAAAAAAAACTAAGGGAATAGTATTCACAACACTGTGCACAGGGAAATGCTTAACACTAAAGATACTAAGTATACTGTACCAAACAGCAGTTGTTTACATCTACCGACACAACGGCGCCAACTACAGTCACAGATGATTCCCACAAACTGGTTAAGTCGTCACAAAATCGTTCTACACTACTGTTAATGCACAACAATTACACTGAATTGCTGTATCACTCCAAATTAAAGCTCATTTCGATCAAAGCCAAATAAAAACATTACAAAATTCCACTCAGTCTATAACATCAGCTCGAACAAAGAAATCAAAACGAAACAAAGTTCCACTCAGTTCTGAAAGGTTATACTGGGTATAAACTGTTCTTACTGGTGAAACAACATACAGTTACACTCACCCAATTGTATCTCTAAATTTACACAGGGTAATAGTATTCAGTTCCACGAGAACAATAACCACTTGCCGCAGACACCCTGTTTGGCGCCAAACGTGGGTAAACAAACGCCCGACCCGACAAAGGTCTTCACACTTAAAACACAGAAAAATCGAGCATACACTGGACTTTCACACCTTTCACTTGTAAACACAAGACACAAGACACTTGTAAACACAGATGCGCTATTTGTATACGGAATAAACACTCAAATTCACTCAAATCGTGTAAATACTCGTGAGTGAGAGCGGATACGACCTTCACATGGCAGGGCGAGAGGGATTGAGTCGTTGTGAGCAGAGACGTGTTTCTAATAAATAGGACAAAGGTTCCTGTGAGGAAAGAGAGGCCTTTCTTTCAAGGAAGTAGTCACATGGTTGTACCTTTGGAAGAAACAAGGGAGCTACCCGGGGGACACGCATAGGGCAAACAGGGGAGGACTGAACACCCATCTCCCCCATGGCAGCCCTCTCTCTGTACCCAAGCGTATGTGGATAGCGAGGGTGGGTATTATAAAAGGGGAGAAGAGTCACCTCAGAGACAGTCTTACAACTCAGTGAGACTGGAAGACGGTGAAGGCAGTACCAATACTGCACCATTAAGGACTGTATGAGGGAGATCCAGTGCCGGTTCGTTTGCATCAACCAATAGACTTTCAATCAGGGAAGACCTGAAAGCCCCATTTGACAGAGGAATCCCAGCATGATGGACCAAATTTAGTTGCCGCATCCTTGCCTCAGTAGCAGAAGAGTATACCACACACCCATGGTCCAATTTGCTCCTTACTGAGGCACGGTAAAGGTGGAGCAGCATGGTTCTGTCAGCGCCCCAAACAAATGAGATATAGTCCATAGGAGAGACAGGGAACAGAGGCATGATAGCCGAAATGAACGGATATGTGGTGCCCACGTCAGTTTCCTGTCAAAAACAAGTCCAAGAAACCTTGTCTCGTCCACACAGCGCACCTTGTGGCCATATAACTGGAGGTCTGGGTCTAGGTGAACACCTCTCAGATGGCAGAAATGCAAGGCCACCGTCTTTGTTGGGGAGAAATGGAAACAGTGCATGGTGTCCCACCGAGAGACCCTGTCCCGAGCAAGCTGCATGCGACGTTCAGCCACAGACATTCAGGAAGCAGCTTACCATAGAGCCAAATCATCAACATACAGTGAGGCTGACACCACTTCTGGAATTGAAGACACAATACCGTCCAATGCTAGAGGAAAAAAGGTCACACTGAGGACACTTCCTTGAGGCACCCTTTCTCTTGAGGGTACGGACACAGGGGGACACCAACCTTAACCCTGAATGAATGGTCACGCAGCAAATTTAATATAAATAGGGGCAGCCTGCAACGTAAACCAAAAGAATGGAGTTTTTGGAAGATACCAAACCGCCATGTAGTATCATATGATTTTCTAGGTCAAAGAAAATGCACACCAGATGCTACTGCCTAGCAAAAGCATCACATGCTGCAGCCTCAAGATGGACTACTGCATCTGTAGTAGCGACATTTTTGGAAGCCAGACTGACATGGAGAGAGACATTCATTCCTTTCTAGGAAATATATTAAGCGAGTGTTGACCATTTTTTCAAATAATTTACACAAGCAAGATGTTAAAGCAATTTGCCGATATTCAAGGGGATTGTAACCTGCTTATCCCTGCTTTTGGAATGGAAGGACAATAGCCTCACGCCAAGAGGAGGGAAGAGAAGATTCCTTTCAGTTTCTATAAAACAGGCTGAAGGGAAAAGACAGTGCATCATCATTCAGGTGCTGAAGCGTTGCATAGGGAATATCATCTGGCCCTCAGGGGCGTCCGCAGGATTTTTTGTAAGAGGGGGCTACATAAAAGAAATTATACATATCTGTGCAGTTATAATATATGAACATACACACACTCCAAATAGGCATAGGCATATACTTACATGAGTTACATGACTGACATCAAAAGCATAAAGTGGTCGAATGCATGAAATATACGTGATGACCGAGAAAGTCCCGAACACACTTTGGAATTCCAAGGGGGTGCAACTTCCCCCCCCTGCCCCCCCCCCCCCCCTCCGGACGCCCATGGGCCCTGGTGAGATGTCATGACAATGAGAAAGGGCAGATTGGAGTTCATGATAAGAGAAGGGAGGGTGTAGAACTCCACATTCTCTGAACGGAAGTCCAGCATCCTTGCCTCTTCTATCTCCCGTTGTCTGGCAAATATTGGCGAGCTAGTATCTCTGACTGACCGCTCCAAAGGCAGACGCAAAAATATCGGCCACAGCTGCAGGGTCACCAACAGGCTCACCATTAGACATCAGCATGGGGAACCTGCCTTGAGTGAATTTCCCCGAAAACTTTCGCACCCACTCCCAGACTTGAGACACTGGCGTCTTTGAGTTTACAGATGACACATAACCCACCCAAGAGTCCCGCCTAGCTTGTTTCAGTACCCGAAGAGCCTTAGCCCGCGCCCTTCTCAACTCGACGAGATAATACTCTGTCCTGCATCTATGATAACGGGAGAAAGATAACTACTTAGCACGTACAGCAACATTGCAATCCTTATTCTACCATGGGACAGATCGAAAGTGATGCGTACCAGAGGTTATAGGAACAGCATGAAGGGCCTTTTTTTTTTTTTTTTTTTAAATGACAGAACCGAGGAAGGAAAAACAAATGAAGAAAAAAAATCGATACACCAGATTACTGGTGTCCTCCATTCATGAAATATCTGTAACAGTTGGACTTAAACAGCTGTGGGTTGAAGTTTGGAGGGAAACAACTCTGGGGAAGCAAATTCCAGAGAGATGCAGTTCGGGGAATAAAAGAATTCCGATAGGCGGAAGTTCTGTAATATGGTTGTGTGACATTCCAGTCATGAGCACTGCCAGATGCCCAAGTAGCACGAGGGAAGGCATGGAGAGGTGGCACAATGGACGCAACTTTGTCTGAACGTTTACCATAAAAATATCTGTAAAATAATGCAAGGAAGGCAATATTCCTTCTTACTTGTAGGGGAGGTAATTTATTTGTAATAGCAGGGTTATTAATAATTCCAACAGCTTTGTTGTGAATTTTGTCCAGTTGCTTTAATGCAACCTTTCAACATTTATTCCACAAGGGTGAGTAATATTCAAGCTGAGAGTGCACATGACTTATAAATTATAACTAGCTGCTCGTCAGTGAAGAAGTTACGAACTCTGTACAATAATCCAAGTTTCTTTGAGGCAGTTTTAGCAAGTGATCTGACATAAGAAGTCCAGCTAAGGGTACTGTTAAGCGAGACTCCAATAATTTCAATACTTTTGGAGATGGGAATATTAGTAGCATTGAAGGTAGTATATGAATCTGGCAATATCTGTCTATTAGTAAATTGTATTCATCTGGTTTTACTAGCATTAAATGAGACAAGGTTGTTTTGTTCCCATTCACTGATCATAGATAAGTCTCGACTTATGGAGATGGCTGTACTAAGTTGAGAATTAGAGATATCAGACTTTGTAAATTGGTGTCTGAGTGTGAATGAACTATGAAGTGTTGAATCATCTGCATATGAATGGTGAGATTGTGGGTGACAGATAAGAGATCATTAATATGAACCAGGAATAGGGTTGGCACCAGAACTGATCCTTGTGACACGCCAGTGTTAATTGAGTGGATATTGGAATATACATCGTCTACTTTTACTCTTATTTTTCTGTCACTGAGATATGAGGCAAGCAGAGGAACAAAAGACGTTAATTCATAGCAAGGGAGTTTGGATAGCAGGGAACAGTGCCATACTCTGTCGAAAGCTTTAGAAATATCAAGGGCTACTGCATGAGTTTCTCCATATAGGTCAATTGATTGATGGATGTTATGAGTCAATTGTGAATCTTTCGTGGCAAAATCCATGTTGTATATCACTGATTAAGTTGTTGGATTCAAGGTGTTTAACTATGTGTTTATTAAATATAATTTCAAATACATTACAAAGAGATGATGTGACAGCTATTTGTCTGTAATCATAGGGGTCCGAAGAACTTCCTTTCTTTGGAATTGAGTGGATTTTGGTTTCTTTCCATTAATTAGGGAATGAAGAGTGTCACGAATTTCCTACATCGTAAAATTATGTAACGAAAATTGTGACATCGAGGGATTTTGCGGGAACAACGAATTATTATGAAATGCACGAGATTTCGCTCATTCTCTCAACCATCCGCTTGAGTCCTTATACAGTATTCGGATCAAGTTGTCAAAACTTTCATCATTCTTTCGTGAGTGATTGTTTTTATGTGCAGACGGTGCATTCCTCTGAGCGATAATTTCTGAATTATCGCTTCCGCCTCCATGGCCGTTACGGTCACATCCCTTTCTCACATTCCTCACGCCGGACACTCAAAACCATACCCAGTCTGTCTCTAGCCACGGAGCGAGCGGGTTGTCTTTACGAAAGCTCGAGTGATCACTTTTCTTAGCGATTTCAGATCTCAGCTTGTATTGGAGTGTGTTCCCGAAGCTCCCACCAACTTGGTGATCGACTTCAGCACGGTCTCATCTATTCCGATTAGTAATTCCTTTTGTTTTCCTAGGCTTAAGTTTTTGGGTTATTTAGCTATTTGTCTGAGTGTTTGAGTGAGTGCATTTCCCTTTCTTTGATTTGAATTGGAGTCATGTAACGTAAATTTATTTTCTTTTATTCAGTAAATTTACAGTTCGTTTTCTTGAGCTTTGTTAAATGTAACAGTCGTGTTTAATTTCCCCACTTATTTAGTACACTTTTGCTGCTCCACGTTAGATATTAATCACGACTGGTACTTAGGCCAGCTTTTAGCATTAATCGTTAAATCCGTTGTGCTAGCTAGGAGTTTGGCTCAGCCAAGATCCTGATTATTATTATTATTATTATTTTAATGTTAAGGGGAGAAACTAACTTTTTCAGAGGCCAACGGTACAATTTACAGCCTACTTGAGCGTCTAGTCTCTGCTGTGTACCGTTGAGAAAGTCTATAAATTCTCGACTCTAGAGAATTGGCGAAGTAAGCCAGCGTAAATTGAAATTGCCACTTGATTTCACGAGTCGGTTCTGTCGTAATAAATGACTCGATAGTCATTCCTAGCACACATAGCTATACATTGTATACTCCAGTTATACAATATTACATTATCCTCCTGAATTATACATTTTCCCCCTGACATCTGGCGACCTCGCCAGGATAAACTCCTAGTTTAGAATTATTACCAAATTACTCACTCACTCTTACTTTAGCCACTCAGTCTCAAAGTAAGCACGATGGAATCCAGTGCATTCGTGCAAGAAGCTAAGGATATAGGGCTTACTAACCCCCAGGAAATTCGAGATTATGTCCTGTCGCACTTCAATTACTAGCAGCAACGCGAGAATGCCGCCCGTGAAGAGTGGAAAATTCAACGCAAACATGAGAAAGAACAATGTGAGTACGAGAAAGAACAACGTGAGTACGAGGAACGAGAGCGTGACAAAGCACGTGAACATGAGCGTGCCGAGCGCGAGGCACGTGAAGAACATGTGCGTGCCGAGCGCGAGCACGTGAGCACGAGCGCCAAGCACGTGAACACGAGCTTGAAGTGCTGAAGCTGATGCGAGATTCCTTGGCTTCAGGCACATCGGGTGCAGCTAATCCAAGCTCCACTACTGCTCTCTCAGCACCATTTCTAGCAACTCCACGTCTCAAGCTTCCTTCTTACAAGGAAGGCGAGCGAATCGAGCCATTTATAGCTCGTTTCGAAGACATGGCAAAGCTGTACGATCTGGATGAGGCAGCTAAGCGGCTTCAGTTCCTTAGCCTGTTTGAGGACTGGAGACCTCACATAAGTAATGTTTGTATTAAATTATCTAAAACATGTGGACTCCTGTACAGAGAAATTTAATGACAAAGGAAGCATTGATATCCGTATACTACACCCTGTGTTACTCACATTTCATATATTGTGTTGTTGTATGGGGCTGTACTTGGCCCACACTTTTAAATGATGTATTTCTTACACAAAAAAGAATGATCAGAACAATATGCTTTGCAGGAAAATTTGACCATACAGATAATTACTTTCATGATATGCATTTTTTGAAATTTAACTCTATTCATAAATATTTCTTACTCCTAACTATGTATAAATATCTTGACATTCAACAACAGTACGACAATATTTTTATGTACAGGGACTATGCATACAACACACGGGGAAACTCAGCTAATTTGTTATGTCCTCTAGCCCGCACTACGCTGTTTCAAAACAGTATACTATGTGCCGGGCCCAGCCTGTGGAACTCACTCTCAGATCATATCAAGACAATAGCTCAGCTAAGTACTTTCAAGAAACAAGTTAAATCGTTTTTGTTTTCATTCCAATAACACAGTACTCAATTTACTTGTCAGGAATATAAATAGGTGTACAAAATATACAAAAAATTACGTGTGGATATGTGGAGATACATAATCATGCATATGAATGTTTATATGTTTGTATATGTGAATTGCTGATATTGATATGTAAAATATATGCTTGTAAGTGGATGTATGTGTGCATATGTATATGGAAGTGTATGTTTTGTATATGTGCTCGTATGCACGTGTGTGTGTGTGTGTGTATAGTTATATGTAAATATGAATGTATATGTGTGTATGCCATGCTGTTGTATGTATGTATGTAGGCATATACTGTATATGCTCATATGATGTATGTATGATTTTGCTTATATTGATGTGTATATGTACTTTTATTATGTATGTGTGTATGTATCTGTGCATGTTTGCCTAAGTGTGTGTGTATGTGTGTGTGTGACTGTGTGCGTTTCTGTGTGTAGAAACTTATCTTCTTTTTTATAAATTTATATTTGCCCTACTGTAACGTTAGGCTGGATATGTTACAAATTTATATTATGTCTGCTAGGGAGTCATCTATGACTCGGCAGACTAACCCATTATGATTATATGTGTATGTATGTGCTTCATGTAAGATATGTAAATGGCAATCAATCAATCAATCAGTCAGTCAATCAGTTCTTCACAGAATTCGCGGAGATAATCTCACGTATGAGATGATGAAGACCGCACTCATTAAAGCGTACGGTCTTACTGTTGATCATGCTAGGAATCAGTTCATGAAGGCACGTCTCCAGGAAAAGGAGACAGCTGTTCAGTTCCTTGACCGTCTCACAGCATACTTAGGTGAGTGCATGGAGAAGGACGAGACTCCCAGCACGCGAGAGGGAATGATCGACCACGTGCTGCGCACACAGCTGGAAAAGTCGTGGCCTGCTGAGCTTATGGCCCAGCTCAAGATGTCCAAAGTGAAGGATGCAACCCAAATGGTGGAAAAGACTGATGCTTTTTTTACTGCATACGGGTACCAAACTCGTAGGCAACAGCCATGGAATAAGAAAGATACTGCTAAGTCTGGTAAGCAATCCCAGACTGAACCCCAGCATCAAGGCCGTTCTCAGAATAATGGCCAAGGTCCAAACAAACCGCAGAAGGACCAGGGGCAGAATACACAGAAACCTGACTGGAAGAGGTACAACAAGTACCCTAATCAGCAGCAGTATCCCAAGCAGCAGTATCAGCCACACAATCGCCAACCAGGACAAACCTTTTCGACACCAGCCCCAGCGTATCGGAGGCAGGAGGCAAACCCAGCCTTCATTCCCCAACAGGTGCACGATGGTGCCATCCCCACTAGCACAGGTCCTCCTTCAAAGTTCACTAGTCCCCCTCAGATGGTGAATTCTCCTCCACAGGCCGTCAATGCTCCTGCTCCCCAGATGGTGAGTACGACTTCTCATGCACCTAGTTCAGGTACAACCCCTAAGGCATATAGTCCTGTCACATTTGAAGAGTTGAGTGCCATGCAGCCTTATCAATGGCTGGCCATTTCCTCCACAGGACCTCCCACAGGTAACAGTGCCTTCCTTGTTCAGCCAGGGTTTGTGGGAGGTGTTTCTGTTAATGTTCTGAGAGACAATGGTTCCTCAGGCTGTACTGTCAGGCAGAGTCTTGTTCGTCCTGAAGAATATACAGGCAGAAAGATCCAAGCTCAGCTTATTGACGGATCAGTGAGATTGTTCCCTGAAGCACGTATCCAGGTAGCATCTCCCTTTTACACAGGTTCAGCAGTTGCAGTTGTCATGCCAGAACCTATGTTTGACCTCATTATAGGTAACATACCAGGTGCCAAGTCTAGTTGCACGATAGATGTCACTACTCAGACTTCGGCTGCAGTAACATGAGCCATGGCCAAGGCTCCAAATTGTGTTGCCCCGGTGGCTATTGCATTGCCGCAAGACCTGATTTGTAGTCAAGATGTTGTCCAAGAGCAACAGTGTGACCCGACACTTGCTGTTGTGCTGAAGAAACAAAAGGGTAAAGTGACCAAATATTCACGGTGTGGACGAGCCAGGTTCCTTCCCAAACAAGGACGGCTCTACCGTGAGTCACGAACACTCGAGGGCGAGGTTCGACTGCAGTTTGTCGTTCCCGCGAACTACCGCCAAGCAGTATTAGAATGGGGTCACTGTTCAGCATCAGGAGGTCATTTGGGCAAAAAGAAAACCCAAGGCCGTATCTGTGCTGACATTTCTGGCCAGGAATGGGACAGGAAATAGACAGTTTTGTGAACTCCTGCAATGTGTGTCGACGTACCACCATTCAGGAAAGTTTCCTTCCTGTGCCGTTTGAATCCACGCATATAATCTCTGAGTCGTGTGAGAGAGGGCAGTGGTAATGTGGGTATCTGTCGTACACTGGGTTCCCTAAGACTCTGCTGTTCTAAGAGATTTAAGCAATCCTGGAACTAGCTTGGTTCCCAGTCAGTACTATGCTGCTAAGATCTCACGTCTCACTCGTTTACCCAACAGGATATAATATGTCTAGGGTCTGTACGTACATATGTACCGTAGCTCATAAGTGCACAGCCACGGCGGTCCCAACCGAGGACACCGATGACAAACGGGCAGTTGCGTTGATCCCAACCGCGGACACTGACGACGAGCCGTTTGTAATAGTAAGTGTATAGTTATAAGTGTGCAGTCACGGCGATCCCAACCGAAGACACCGATGACAAACGGGCAGTCGTGTTGATCCCAACCGCTGACACTGACGACGAGCCCTTTGTAATAATAAGTATAGCTATAAGTGTGCAGTCACGGCAATCCCAACCGAGGACACCGATGACAAACGGGTAGTCTCGGCGATCCCAACAGAGGAGAACGACGATGAGCCCTTTATTAGGCGTAAGTATAGGTTAAAAAGGGCAACTATTAAGGAAATAATGGCGATCTCATATGTACGAAACTTGCTGTTAACTGATTTTCAGCTAATGTGTACTTTCTGTTGTGTATGGATTGATTGCTGGGAGGATGAAATTGTAATTTAGTACAAATTCTCACATTGACACTATTGATGTTCCACCTTGACTCATTCCACAGGTACAGTTGTTGGGTGAAGCAGATGTCCAGGACCATTGGTTGTCTCTGCTGCACGCTGCCACCTCTTCTCCTCTGCCCTCATCGCCTTTATTATTGCATTAATTTGTATTATTATTATTGCTTTACA
>JAGKTI010002630.1:0-12953 GCA_018397915.1 Birgus latro | reverse complement strand
ATATTAATCACGACTGGTACTTAGGCCAGCTTTTGGCATTAATCCTTAAATCCGTTGTGCTAGCTAGGAGTTTGGCTCAGCCAAGATCCTGATTATTTTTATTATTATTATTATTTTGAATGCTAAGGGGAGAAACTAACTTTCTCAGAGGCCAACGGTACAATTTACAGCCTACTTGAGCGTCTAGTCTCTGCTGTGTACCGTTGAGAAAGTCTATAAATTCTCGACTCTAGAGAATTGGCGAAGTAAGCCAACGTAAAGTGAAATCGCCACTTGATTTCACGAGTCGGTTCTGTCGTAATAAATGACTCGATAGTCATTCCTAGCACACATAGCTATACATTGTATACTCCAATTATACAATATTACATTATCCTCCTGAATTATACATTTTCCCCCTGGCAAAGAGGTACGTATGCATATTCTGAATAATTTAGCAAGAACAGGGGCAAGTTCGGGGGAACACTTTATCAAAACAGTTGGAGGAATTCCATCTTGGCCTGGAGCTTTGTTGGTTGGTAAATTGTCTAAGATGAATTTTACGTCTCTTGTCTGTATTTTAAGTGGAGCAATTTCGGGGGAGTCAAGGTCTAGTACTGGGACGGTCTGGCTGACTTCCTCTATGGTAGAATTTCTGGCAAATGTACTAGCAAAACATTTACTTTCCTATGTGGGTCATTTGTAATGTTGCCAACTGAAGATTTTAGTGGAGGAATGGATGATGACTTGGTAAAGTTACTGTTGAAAGAATTAAGAGTTGACCAGAATATTCTATTGTCGTTAGGGTTGTTAAGTAGTTTTGATGCTTGGTTATGAAGAAAATTTGATTTAGCGAGATTTATTACAGCTTTTGCATGGTTTCTAGCAATTTTGAATTGACAGAGTGATTCAGATGTTTTTGATTTTAAGTAAGTGTTATATGCTAATGATTTTTGAGTTGTTGCTCTGGCACAATCGTTATCAAACCATTCTGGGGAGTCTGATCTTTTGGTGAACTGCTGACTTGGTATGAATCATTCCATACCTGCTAGTATTAAATCACTAATGTGGGACTGAGTAGAACTGGCATCACTAGAGAAGAAAGACTGCCACGGAATGTCAGCATGATTGTTTCTAAATCCGTCCCAGTTTGCCCTATCAAAGTGCCATCGAGTCACCTTGAGAGGTTCAGAAAGGGGAGGTTTGGGGGGCCCAAGTAATGAGGCTTTGATGATACTGTGGTCAGAGGATCCGAGTGGTGATAGTGGTGATAACAGAACGGAGGTAAAGAACGAAACAGCCTCATCAATATGCAGAAAGTCTTCAATTGAGACATTAACAGAAATCAGAGAAGAGAAAAGGGACCAGTCTGCCTTATCCACTCTCCACTTCGGTAGACGAGAACAGGGACTAGATACTGCTGCAGTAAGGAGGATGGGAAAGTAATCAATTCCACGGAGATCCTCCATAACCTCCAAGGTAAAGTACAGGAGACAGTGAGGAGAGCAGACAGAGAGGTAAGTTGTAGTAAATGAATCTGTTTGGGGTGAAAATGTGTAAACGCCCTGCAAGATCCTCGTCCACCAATAAGGATCCCAACAAACTCCCTCGTTTGTTAATAAGACAGTCACCCCACAAAGGGAGGCGACAATTAAAGTCCACCAAGAGAAGAAAGGGAGTAGGTAACTGGCCCAGAAGGTTCTCAAGTTCCACCCTACTGACTTCTGTGTTGGGTGGTAAATAATTGGAACAAACTGTATACCAGTGGTGGGTATACAACCGCACAGCAGCACACTGGAGGTCAGACTGGAGGTGGGCTGGCTGATAAGGAACATCAGCCATAACCAAAACGGCACTACCCAACAGGACCCTGGGTTGGCACTGAGTAAAAAGCATCGTACCCAGGTGTTGCACGCGGAGTGGTAATCCCTACAAGAGTTTCCTAGAGACACACGCACAAAGGGGAATAAGTCAGGAGGGTCCGCAGCTCCCCCCAATTACCACGCAGCCCTCGACAGTTCCATTGTAGTATACTGGCTGAGAATGCCATACTACCCATAGTGAAGATGGAATCAGGATAAGGGTCGAGACAACCTTGCCTCCTGAGTGGGTTTGGATTGATGCTTATGAAAGCCCTTTGGAGGAGCCTGTCCAGCTCCAGAAACCCGCACCCTCTGTCTAATATCCGAAGGCAGAGGTGAGGATGAGGAAGTAAGCTTTACATCACTCCTTCTTGGAGTGGGTATACTAGTTTGGGTATACCAGTTTGTTTGGAAGGCGGCTTGTGGGCCACCTTTTGAGATTTAGGACGGCCAGTGAGCTCACCAGAAGCCCATGATGTGGAAATACAGTCCACTGGACCCGAATCATTTGAGGAGGCCATCCTATGCTTCAGATCTGAAGCATTTATGAGCTGTTCAGCAACATCCCCAGGTGGGGACCTGACCAAAGCTGAATCATCAGGTTCAGCTGTCACCTGGCCAGATATGTGCAAGTCGCCAGCCACCGAAGTGGGGGCGGAAATAGTCGGAGTAGTGGTCGGGCAGACATCATTCTCACCTACAGTACTAACCATGGGGACAGCATTCTGCATATCACAAGTTGAAGGAGTGGGTACTGGAATGGGTTGAGGCTGCCTCTGAGATACCGGGCAACCAACCCAGTGGTGTTCTAGAAAGGACAGAAGTATAATTAACTTCGGGCTGGAAAATGCGAGCCTGGGTTCTCTTCTTAGCTTCAGGAAAGGAAACCTTCTCAGTTGTTTGAATAGACAAAATCTCCTTTTCCACGCAGTAGCGAGGACAGTTTTCAGAATTTACAGCATGAGGACCCTCACAGTGATAGCACTGAAGGGGGCCTGGACAGCCATTGGTATGACTTTGTCCACCACAGGAGACGCATACACCGGGAAGGCCAGCCTGTGCACGGCGTCAAAAGCTGCTAAAATAGCCATAACCCTGACAGTGGAAACGCCGCTTTGGGGTTGACACATATGGCTTCATTGGTACTGACAGCCAAGCGAGTTTCAAAGACGCAGGCAAAGTTAGCTTATCGAAGGTCAGGAACAAGATCGGAGTAGGGGTCAGGACACCATCTAATTTCTCTTGAGAACGCTCAAGTTTGACCACACCATATGATTGCAGTTCTTCTAACAACCGTCCCTCTGAAAATCGGAGTAGGTCACGGGAAATATGACTCCCTTACATCTATTAAATGTAGCATGTGGAACATAACAGATATCAGATCCAGAGATGGACTTCAGAGCCATTAGGCAGGATGCTTCCATCCTTCTATGTTGAGATTTTTGGTTCCCTCTCCCATATAGACACTATGGTTTGGTGGAAATGAAAAATATCAATATATAAGACCGACTGTCCAGCAGAGGATTTCAAAACAATATACAGTATTTTATAATGTTGCAGGCTCAGACTCTTTTAGGCTTATCCCCAGAGCCCCACCAACCCGACGTGACCGCCTCCCAGTCCCATCTTATCACTGGGGCAAGGGAGAATACCCACCAGGGTCCTGGAAAGGTTCCAGAATGGCAATAAATGAGGTGGAGTCCGATGAATGGTTCGGGACATATGCTTCATTATCAACAAGAGTTTTGTTTTTATTTAAAGAATCCATTTATACAACAACATATACTTCATTCCCCTACCCCTCCACCCACCATGGAGCCCACCAAGGGGAGGTCGTATGCCAGGGACAACATCATTGGTGACTTCAGAGCTACCTGGAGAGTATACGCGATTAAACACCAGGGGACCTGGGCAAGGGTGACTCCAGGACAGTAGGAGCCACAAGGCCATCTGGTGCCCACTTGACACTAGCTAATGCATGACCAGCCGATTGACCTGGTCGGGCCCAACCAGGCCACCCGTCTAGCCAGAATAAGGGACTAAAGAGTTGTATTGCTAGCTGCAGGGTGCACTGAAGAGCATCGCTCAACTCTCAGGACTCCCGTCTCCCAGCATTACGGGACGCCACGCACGGCAAACACGTGGGGAGGCAACAGTCCCACCCTAGATGGCAAGTGGGCAGGGACTGACATCACAAGCAGGCCTCCTCCACCAGTGATGTAAGGGGTGCCTGGTCAACGAAGCCACAAATGCCGAACCCTGCGAAGGTAGGGAGGCCTCCAGAGTAGGTGGGACCGCCAACCACGCTTCAAGCGCCGCCACCACTTCAGGGTGACTTCCCTCAACGGGGATGTGTTTCACTTACATTTAGTGAAATAGACCTTGGAATTTCTTGGAATTTTTCATGGTGTCATCTTGGGAAATTTGAAGTTAGTGAATGGCAACACTGACGACAAACATCACTTACTCTTTGGAGAACTGAACTGTCCCCACCAATTGCCTAAGCAAGAAAAATATGTCTAAGGAAGAATAAAAACTAACAAAAAAGCAAACATGTCCTTATAAAATAAACAAGTTATTTAACAAACAGATTTACAACAAGAATTGGAAGAGTAAAGCAGTCCTTCCCCAAAATGAAGATTGTGAAAACAGAAATGGGTCATAAAACAATTAAAACAAGTCTGAAAGCATTAGAAAAATGCCAAAAACTAGTCTTAAAACAAAAGATACCATTTCCACAAGCCGTTTTTTTTTTTTTTTTTTTGCTTTTGCAAATTTCCTGTTGACCGAGAGATATTCGGTGTGTCTTCATGCTGTCTGAAATTTAGTGATCTGTAAACAACATAACGTCGAAACTTTCTTCATCTATGGCTGTTGTCATAAGCTTATAAAAGATACTAATTACTTTCGCGCAAAGATGTGTCTCTTGGTCAGAGAGGCTGGTTGTGACGATCGCTGTGCTTTCATGGTCGGTGTCTGATGCTTATGTATCGGACAATATATAATAGATGGAAAGTATCTTAAACTATAGCTGTCAGTATAAGGTGATAATGGATTAATAAACGTCTCCCCGATAATGACACCTTGCTCAGTCAGTGGGGGTTCAACATGACTAACAGGATCGCGTTACATCATGATTAATAGCAACAGGGTACCATATGACTAAAAGCATCACGGTAAGATATGTCATTGACAGGAACATAGTAAAATATCACTTACAGCAACACGGTCCTATATCACCCTCAGCAACACGGAACTATATCACCGACAGAAACATTGTACTGTATCACTAACTTTAACACGGTACCATATCAGTAACAACAACACTGCACCATATGACGAAGACAGTACCATATGACTAACAGCAACACAGTGCCACATGATTCATGATCAAAATGTAGGGGAAGGTGAGGCTGGAATATGATCTCTAACAGCCTATAGCACCAGCTGAGTTCTGAGTGCTGACCGGCCTCCTGGGGCCCTTACATAATCAGTAAACACCTTCCCCTCCCCTCTCACTACACCAGCCAGTGAGTACCTTCCCCTCCCCTCTCACTGCACCACCAAGTAAACATCCCCCTTCCCCTCTCACCACATCAGTCAATGAAGATATCCCCCTCCCCTCTCACTACACCAGCAAGCGAGTACCTTCCCCTCCCCTTTCACTTTCACAGGACACTTTACCTACTCGAAGAGATCAGCTAGACAGATGAACTAAAAGAAATAGATCATCTGGGTTACTAGGGATATGTCCACATATTTTCATGATGCTTTTGCCATTTGTGTTATATAATTCCTGGAGAGACAGACACAGACAAGTGCGACTACATAGTCCTCCCCTTGAAAGTCGAAGATACTTTTAGAAGAATATAACGTTGCTGCACATGTATACTTAGGTCACTAAGTTTATTCCATAGGCAGTGGATTATGAAAAGAAATCCAATTAACTTTTAAAATGTATTAATATAAAGTATGTTCTTACACAAACCGTAACAGTGGTACCCATGAGAGTTCACTGCTGTGAGTGATATTGTAAGCAACTCTTATACTTTGCCATCTGTATAATTTTATATAAAATTCTAAATTATTTATGCATTCATTTATTTGGTTGGTATGTACTGCTTTCCTTATCAAACTTAAAATGGAGTAATTCATGATAGGAGCGTTGTCAACAAGGGTGATGTATGAGGTCAGTGATGGTGATTGTGCTTTGTGTCTCAGGTGGTCACCTGATCCATTTGACCCCACCTGGCTCCACCACGCACCAGCTCCATCACCAGCATCACCACAGCCACTGTGAACCCACACCCAAGCACCGCGAACATGCCCTGAAAATGGATAACGTTGGATTTATTACTTTCATTAATGCACTAAACTAATAATACCCCTTTTACAAGCGTAGTCAGTTTTTACGACGTCACTCATATGTGTCTATAAAAGACCTATTAAAACGTTCTTCTAATGTATAGCCTTGACGTTTAATCTATCCTTACATTCAGACTACGTCAGTATAGACTAGTTCTCGGAGGAGGATGTGGAGATTCATAAGTTTTGTCCATAACTCTTGTGTCTCTTCATCACCCACTGACAAATGTCCTAACACTGCAACATAGGCTGGTTCAATTTACCAAATATGAAGTCAAGTTCACTATGATCCCACAATATGCCACGGGTATATGGGGGGGGGTAGTGTCCAAGATACGTGGATAGATACGTATTTATAAAAGGGGAAAAAGAAGTGTGTGGTAATCATAGAGGCATCTGCCTTCTTAGTGTAATAGGAAAAGTATATGGTTGGATACTTATTGACAGAGTTTGGAAAATAACTGAGTAATTAGTTGGAGATGAACAGGGAGGTTTTAGGAAGGGAAGAGGTTGTGTAGACTAGATATTCATTCTTAGATCTTTAGTAGAAAAGCTTCTAGAGAAGGGAAAGAAGTTGTATGCAGCCTTCATGGATTTGGAGAAAGCATACGACAGGGTGGATAGACAAGGATTGTGGTAAGTATTAAGAATATATGAAGTAGATGGTAAGTTGTTGAAGGCGTGAAGAGTATGTATGAGGGTGCTAAGTCCGCAGTGAATGTGGATGGCAAACTGAATTTTTCCATTTGAAGGTTGGATTGAAACAAGGATGTGTCATGTCTCCATTGTTGTTCAATTTGTATATGGATGTGGTTATAAAAGAGATACAAGGTCGGGAATTGGAAGTTGGAGCGGCCTTTGTGAGAGAGGGCAGTGTTTGGAAACTACCTGTACTGTTGTTTGCAGATGATACTGTGTTGTTGAGTGAAGACGAAGGGGAGCTTCAAGGCTTGGTAGATGAGTTTGGGAGAGTGTGTAAGAAGCGGAATCTTAATGTGAATGTAGGGAAGAGTAAAGTGATGGTCTTCGAGAGAAGTGAAGTCAGTGAATGTACAGTGAGATTGGATGGGGAGGATATGGAGAATATGAGGTCATTTAAGTACTTGGGTAGTGTGATGAGTAAAGATGGAAGCCTGGAGGGTGAAGTGCTTGAAAGGGCGCAGGAGGGAAGGAAGGTTGATGGTTCCTTGAAAGCAGTGATAAGAAACAGGGAAGTGAGCATGGAATTGAAAAAGCTGCTACATGACAGTATTGTAATACCAACTCTAACATATGGATGTGAAGCTTGGACCCTGTTGGAGGGACAGAAGTCAAGAGTGAGGAGAGCAGTGGAAATGAGTTATTTGAGAGGAGCATGTGGAGTCACATGGAGAGACAGACTAACAAATGAGGAAGTGAAAGGGTGTTGTGGTGTGCATGTGATAGGAAGTGTTTGGAGAAATACGTTAAGGTGGTTTGGGCATGTGGAGAGGATGGAGAGTGAAAGACTGACGAGGAGAGTGTATGTGAGTGAGGTGGAGGGGGAGAGGGAGGGGGAGGCCGAGGATGAGATGGAGGGATGGAGTGGAGAGGTATATGAGAGATGGGGGTGTGAGCTGGGAGCAGGGCAGTGAAGTGGAGGGGGACAGAGCGAGATGGAGGCGATTTGTTTGTGGCCATCCCGTGCGGGATTGCGGCGTCTGGCAATAGGTAGATGGATAGATAGGTTTCACTTTGGCCTTTTATTTTTATCTGAAATACTTACCTGCGTAAGTACATGTAACAGTACATATTTACCTACGATATATTAAAAGATGCTCATTACTCTGTTACATACCCCAAAATTTTCACCACTTCATCCCAACGATGTGTTTTGTTACTTCCTTTATTTTATTAAGCTTTATCACTCTGGTAGTAAAAGAGTTAATGAAAGCTATGTTCAGCCCCTCTGATAAAAAAATCTCTCGTGAACCGAATAAAATCGTCTTTGTGTCATGATAAAATGCAGTATCAGATTAAGGGGGATAGTGGATACAGTGAGATAAGTTTAGACTATTTTCAGTGATGAAGTTACTATCATGGCTTACCCAGAGACTGGTGAGTGAGAGAATTGTGGTGACGGTGATGATCCTGGGTGGGTTCTTGCACATGCTGGAGTTGGGCTGTGAGTACATCATCCATTTATCGTACAATCCTGATTCCACCAACGTGTACGATCTAATCACAAAAAGAGACACTTATATGTCTGTATGTGACGAGCAACTAGCTAAGAAAAATGAAAGGTGAAATACTGAGCTCTGGTCTTTTCCTCCAAGACATCTCAGGGTGTGTATGTATATATGGAAATTTATCATATACCCAAAGCCCTCCTTATGAAACATACCAGATTAAAAATATTTGTTACGTGTATTTTTTTTAAAATTATAATGCAAGAAAATTTTATCTATACAACATTATTGCTTATTCTACTAAACTGGGTCACTTACAACTTATTTATCCTCGGTAAAAAAAGGCTGTTCTTCTGAGTCACCATGGCCATAGGGGTGGTTGCGTAGACGCTTCTTGAGATGTAAAAATCACAACGCCCTGCAAAAAGAATTACTAGATATTATTAATATAAAATCGTAGATATAATGAGAAAACTGCTGAAGTGTTCCTTTTCTGCCTTACAGGATGCTTATTATCTTGAAATGCCAGAGCAGTGTTTTACATTTGCCCAGGAATCGCATTTAGTTAATTTCCACTTTGCCTCTAGTCAACACCCGTATGTCCCTGAAATCCTCATTTCTGTTATATCCGTCAGTGTCAGTGTCTTTTTTTGTTGTCTGACATTATTAATTACAAGTGGAAATTGTAACAAGAGGCGTCGTAACATCTTGACTGCTCCAGCACTACTCATGTATCTTATTTTAATAAAAGCACCACTTAGAGGTAAAGGCTTTTATTTTCTCCCTCTATATGGTTCTTGAATTAACCAGTTTGTAAGGTGTAGTAGCCCTGATAACATTTACTTTATTCTAACTGATGACAGACGACTGGGAAGGGAAGGGGAGTTCTCAAAACTTCCCCTATGATCCATGTAAGTTCAAAAGGATCATTCTGTTAACCTAAATAACCTGACTATTTTACGCAGTAAAGAAAAATGTTGGTAAAAGCCAGTTTATATTCTATGACTAACGTAACATGACAAGTTCAACAGCAGCTTGTGTGTGTGTGTGTGTGTGTGTGTGTGGGTGTGTTCATGCTACTTTTCAATGACAGCAATTAAATATTAATATGCTGTTGGCTGGGTACTGCTATGATACAATTATACAGTATAAAATAAAGATTAATAATATAATGAACATACATAATTCCAGTAACTTTAGCAATCATATTACAACCTGTGAGAGAAAAGCTTTTGGCTAGCATGTTTATATAGTTGAACCCCAGGTCAAAGATGACGTGAGTGGCAGCGCGCACGACGGTCTCCATGCTGTTGCCTAATTCGACGAACTTGTTGTATGCGACCCGTTTTGTCCCCAACAGTTTCCCCAGTTCATGAAGTGGGCCTGACGTAGCAGTCTGAAAAGAATGAGGCTGTCAAAAATTGTCAAATTTACGGTATATGTTTATGAGATTTGGAAACACGAGTTTTTAACAATGCGAAAATAAAAAAGGGGAGATACTTGTAAATGTCTGGCAGAAAATTTTTGTTATACATCAGACATATCAAAATAACCGATGACCCATGAGTTAATGACTGAAAATAGCATCAGAAATTTAATTACCTATCCAGATCATTCATCTTACTCATAAAAGATAAAAGTGCTCTGGTGAGATAAAAGTGCTTGAGAAACTGAATATTGCAAAAAAGGAAAAATGTTTTTTAAAAGGCAGAAATTCCCATAACCTTAGGGTAACCTCTTACTATATGAATTTCATGAGTAATTTAACCATAATTTCAGGCAAAACTCTCCCGGTGACGACTCTCGGAGCTGCCTGGAACCAGTGTCTGACTCACTCCTTCTTCATTTCTGTAACATTCGCGGCCTTTCCTCTAACTTTCGCTCTGTTGAGCACCACCTCTTCTCCTCTAAACCTCACCTTCTCTTTCTCTCTGAGACTCAGCTGTCTGAGGCAACTGACAGCAAACCCTTTTCTGTATCCTCCTACTTTCTCTATTCTCATTTCAAAGCCGAAGGTGGCTGTTGCGTATATGTACGCAACGATCTATCTTCCTCTCGTGTTCCTGAACTTGATTCTTCTGAATTCTCTACTCTCTGGCTTCGGCTCTCCTGTCATTCTCTGACGAAATATATCTGTGCTGTTTACTTATCTCCTAATTCTACCGACTATCAATAATTCTTTGACTATCTTACTTCTACGATGGAACACATTCTATCCATTTCTCCTTTCTCTGAAATCTCCATTCTAGGAGATTTCAATGTTCACCACCACCTTTGGCTCTCCTCTCCTTTCACTGATCCACCTGGTGAACAAGCCTACATCTTTTCTATCTTTAATGACCTAGAGCTGCTTGTACAGCACCCTACCCGTATCCCTGACCGCCTTGGAGAGAGTTCCAACATACTTGACCTTTTCCTAACAACTAATCCTTCTGCTTACACTGTTAATCTTTTCTCTCCGTTGGGCTCCTCCGATCATAACCTTATTACCTTAACCTGTCCTATTGCTCCAGTACAGCCTGTGGACCGTCCAAAGAAACGCCGCCTGTGGCACTTTGGAGCTGCAGATTGGGAGGCCCTCAGGCAGTACTTCTTTGATTTTCCTTGGAATGATTATTGCTTCCATGGCCGGGAGCCGTCTGACTGTGCCCTGTGCATTACGGAGGTTATTCTCTCGGGCACAGAAGCATACATTCCTTTTTCATATCCTCTGACTAATGCAAGAAAGCCTTGTTTTAACCACGCTTGTTCTAATGCTGTCCGCAACAGAGAGATGGCCTTTAAAAGGTACCGGAGCCAACTCACCCCTGAATCACATTTTTTTTATATTTCTGCCCGGAATTGTGCTAAGTCTGTTCATCGCTCTGCTAAAAATAATTTCATCCGTGCTAAATGCTCCCAACTCTCCAACTCGAATTCTTCTCGCTCCTTTTGGCACCTTGCCAAAAACCTTTCTAACAACTTTACCTCATCATCCTTCCCTCCTCTTTTCTACTCTGATGGCTCTGTAGCTATTTCTTCTACTGATAAAGCAGATCTCTTCGCTCAGACTTTCTCCCCCAGTTCTACCTTAGACGATTCCGGTGCCGTTCCTCCATCACTTCCCCCCTCAGACTTCCTCATGACTGACACTAAAATTTCTTCAGCTGGTGTATTTTCTGCCATCACTGGCCTCAATATTAACAAGGCATATGGGCCTGATGGAGTCCCTCCTGTTGTCCTCAAGAACTGTGCTTCTCTGCTTACACCCTGCCTAGGTAAACTCTTTCGCCTTTGTCTATCAACTTGTACCTTTCCTTCTTGCTGGAAGTTTGCTCTCATTCGGACAGTCCAAAAGAAGGGTGACCATTCCCAACCTTCTAAATATCGTCCAATTGCTTTAACATCCTGTGTCTCAAAAGTTTTTGAATCAGTTCTTAACAGAAATATTTTAAAGCATCTTTCCTGTCACAACCTTCTTCTGATCGTCAGTATGGGTTCCGCCAGGGATTCTCCACTGGCGATCTTCTCACCTACCTTTCAGACTCCTGGTCATCCTCCCTTCGGGACTTTGGCGAAAGCTTTGCCATTGCACTTAACATCTCAAAGGCTTTCGATCGAGTCGGGCATAAATCTTTGATTCCCAAACTGCCCTCTTACGGTTTCTATCCTTCTATCTGTGCCTTCATCTCTAGCTTCCTTTCTGGTCGTTCTATAGCTGCTGTTGTAGACGGCCATCGTTCTTCTCCTAGACCAATCAACAGTGGTGTTCCTCAGGGCTCTTTCCTATCACCAACACTCTTTCTTTTATTCATCAATGACCTTCTAAGCTGTACATCTAACCCTATCCACTCATATGCTGATGATTCCACCCTTCACCTTTCCATTCGATTTCCGCAACGTCCATCTCAGCAGTTACTTCAGCAAACAAGGGATGAGGCTATGGCACGCCTAATGTCTGACTTGGCTCATATCTCTGAGTGGGGTAAAAATAATCTTGTTATTTTTAATGCATCAAAAACTCAGTTCTTACACTTATCAACCTGACAAAATCTTCCTCAGGACTACCCACTAATGTTTAATAATGTCCAGCTCAGTCCTGCATCATCCTTGAACATGCTAGGGGTTTTATTCTCTCTGGATCTGTCTTTGAAAGAACATATTACATCTCTTGTGAAATCTGCTTCCAAGAGATTAGGTGTGCTGGGCCGACTCCGAACTTTCTTTACCCCTGCACAGATGTTGACCTTGTACACGGGTTTTATTCGCCCGTGTATGGAGTACAACTCTCATGTGTGGGGAGTCTCCCCACATGCAGCCCTTCTTAATAGGGTGGAGACAAAGGCTTTTTGTCTCATTAACTCTCCTCCTCTTACTGATTCACTTCAACCCTTGTCTCTTCGCCGCACTGTTGCTTCTTTATCTCTCTTCTATCGCTACTTCAATGGTCACTGTTCCTCTGAACTGTCTGCTTGCATCCCTCCACCTCTACGACGTGCACGTAGTACCCGTCTAGCAACAAACTCTCATCCCATTTCTGTCCAACTCTCTAATGCAAGAGTTAACCGTTACTCCTAGTCCTTCATTTATGCAACTGGTCAACTCTGGAACTGTCTCCCTC